>WAAG01001304.1:87034-110974 GCA_013390105.1 Tichodroma muraria
AAGAATAAAAATCTCTAGAGGTGGGGGAGAAGCTGCAGCTGATTCTTGTCTTGTTTAACCTTTGCTTGCTCCTAACTGATGTAAAGGCTTGGTGATAATTAATTCTGCTCCAAGCGAGGAATGGAAAACTTCCCATTGAGTTCAACTGGAGATGGAGTAGGACTTTAACAGCCCCAGAAGGGAAGGATGGCAGAAGGCAAGAACTTTCTGAGGGCTCCATACAGCAGTCCAGACCTTGGATCTTGTGCTTGGAGGCACTATTCCCCTTTGAAATATTATTTGCTGCCAGGTCAAAAGAAGGGCTGGAAGCTGGGCACTATGAAGAGGACTATCTCCATCCCACTGGCCCTGGTTTTGTGATTATTTTTCCTGCTAGCTCTGATGAATTGCAGTTTTGTTAAGCTTTTTACTCTGTGTGGACTTGCCTGCCTCTGTGCGTGATTGTTTTAAAAAAAAGGAAAGAAAAACAACAGCCACAAAAGAAAGATGTTTTGCCAGGTCTCAGCCATGAGATTAAACTGGAGTTTTTATAAAAACAGATCTGTGCCCTAGTGATATTTTGGAACATTTTATTTTTTTCTGGATTTGGTTTATGAATACAGTGCAAATGCTTATGTCATCCTCTGACATGGAGCTTGAGCCCCAGTTTTGTTTTGCAAGTAGCCAGGGCACTGATCTGTGTTTGTGTGGGCTTTGATGGTGGGGACTGAAGGTTTGGGCCTGAACACACACTTTTCTGATTGGAGGTCATGGGAACTGCAGTTGCTCTGCAGCTCTGAAAATGAAGTGAGGGCT
The DNA here is from genome assembly GCA_013390105.1 of Tichodroma muraria. Taxonomy (NCBI): domain Eukaryota; kingdom Metazoa; phylum Chordata; class Aves; order Passeriformes; family Sittidae; genus Tichodroma; species Tichodroma muraria. Next base: position 87,830 of record WAAG01001304.1, read on the forward strand.
TGGAGATTTCTGAAATAGTTATCTGAATTTCTGAATTACTGTTATCTGAAATGCTTCAAAATTTTCAAGGGTAAAATAATCTTTTTTCTTACCATTGTTAGTTCTACCAGGCTGAAGTTTCAGTGATGTCCAACCATGTCCTCCTATTTAGCACATCTCCTGCAGAATTCTGCCTTGCCTGTGATAATGCAGAGCAACTTAGAGCAGAGTGTGAAAAAACTTTGTGATCCCAGTGCTTTTATAGCAGAAGCCAAGCTGGAACAGGAGAAGTTACTGTGAAGGCCTCTGGTGCACCATGTATGCACTTCTGTTGATTTGTAAAGGACAAGCAAGAACTTAAGCAAATTATGAATTTAGTTCCTTGACTCTCATTGAGCCAGTCTCTGAGCTGTAGCATGGAAGTGAATATTGTTATTATGTGTCCCTTATTTCATCTTGAGATCAAAGAGAGAGAGAGAAAGAAAAAGAGAGGTGTTCTTATGCTTGTAGCCTCTTGTGCTTGTGTCTGCAGTGGAGTTTGCACACTGTTCTCCCTAAAAGGCAGATGAATCATCAGGTTAAATGAAATATTTTTTTTCCTATTCAGCAGCTGAACTCGGGGCTTGACTCCCTTTCCTACCTCCCTCATGACTTCAGTTTCCCTTTAGGAAAAATGCCTGGGTTGTGCTTCCTGCTTACCATGGCAACTGGCACACAAATTGAGAGAGAAAGCCATGTTTGTTGAACTCTGGAATTGTTGTTAGCCAGAGCCAATTATTAGTGCTGTATGAGAACCAGTATTTTCCTATTCTTTGTGCCACAGAGTCTTGCAATGACTTGGCCATAAGGCAAGGGGAGAACCTCAGACTGCCCCACAGCATTCCCATGGTTATGAAAATTAGGCCAAAGGGACACTGCAGATCTGCTCATGCTCCAGTCAGCACTGTGCCCTAAATCAGGGTGCTTAAACACATGGAAGTGCTTGAACACTGTTTCAGCCAGTTTCTTTTGCCTGCCTGAACTCAGTGCAATGCCCTGTGCAGGTTGTATTTGAAGCCACAGCTACAACATTTTGGATACTTTCAGCTAAGCCCAAACCAGGATTAAGCAAGTTCCCAACCTGGCTGTTAACCAGGAATGAACCCAACCCCACACCAAGGAATATTTGACACTGGTGTCCCATGCATCCTCACTGCAGCACAGGAGTCCAGCGGCTCTGGGCAGCAGGACATCCCACTGGTATCCCCCTGGTATCCCATTGGATGGGGCTAAAGGTCAGCTGGCAGCAAAGGGGAGGCAGGCAGTGCAGGGAGGGGAGACTGGCACAAGGCACCACCACCAACGAAAAGAACAGAATCATAAGAACCAAGACAGAGAAAGGCAGTGAGATTTCTGAGTTCATTTTCCATCTGAGCAGGGTAAACTTTTCAAAGAACATGCCTCACCACCAGGGTAAAGGATGAACAGTTTCACTGTTAAGGATTAGAAATGAATGGGATCTGCAAAACTCACATCTGCCCGAGTCCTGATGCCCTCAGAAGTCAGACATAGTGTGGTGTTAAAACTCGAATGTTTGCCTCACTCCACAATTGAACAGGGTAGGTATTTTTGTATGTCTTATTAGCAAACTGCAGTGTGAGATGAGCTACATTTTGCAAACCTAGACAACTCCTAGGAGTTATGTTTGCAATTTGGGTCCAGATCCATCTTAAAATGGGAGACCTGTTTACTTCCATAGCACATCTGATGCAGAGGGTGCATTTCTCTGTCATTTAAATCCCTTATCTGAAAAGACCAGGAATTATTTGAATTCAGTGAGAGGAAATGACTTCAAAAAATCTTTGTAGCTGCTTAAGAAAGAACCACAAGGCACACAAACATGGGAACAACGAGAACTGGAGAAAAGAGAATAACACACATGATGATTATTGAACAGAGGAAGTTTCTAGATAAGTAAAACCCAAAAAGGGAAAAACCCCAACACCCAAGAGCCGTAAGATTGAGTTGAACCAGTCTGAAGAATATCAGGTAACGTTTTATTTCCCTCTTCCTTCACAGGGATCAAGGAAAATACATCAGAAAGAGTAGTGCTCACAAACTTCTTTACTTCTTTTTTGCACTGTGAGATAATTTACTTTAAACATCAAGGGTCGGACAGTATAAAAGGACTGGGCTGGTTATTTGCAGGGTGACTTGGCTTTACAGTCTCCATCCTCTGTGCCAGCCACAGTACCTTGCTAAAGGTGAGCACTGCTTTGGGAAAAATAGAGAAGTCCTGCGTTGGCCCACATGCAGCAGCAGCCCTGGGTAGCCAGAGCAGCTCACTGCCCATCACTTGTCTCTCTTGCAGGGTTTATCTCAACTGGCAACTGTGCAAGAGCTGCACATGACCTTGCCTGTGATGTAATTTCACCTTGTGAGCAAGTCAGAGACACCCTCACCTTTCTTCCTGTCGAGGATAAACCCTCAGCAGTCATCATCCACTCCTTCCAAAGCAGGATCTCCTAAAGATAGATGCCTGAGATTACAGGGAGAGCTCTTGCAGGAGGTTCCCAGCATACCACATGTTGCAGGGGATTTCTCCAGTTGCCAAGGAGGGCAGGGCTGCCAAAGGGCTGGGAGTAGGAGGATTCATTTATGATCGTTTTAGGTCGTTGGTCCCAACAAACATTTGCTTGGCATGAGTCCCTGTTGTAAGGAATGTGAAAGACTAAGATGCCAGTGCAGTGAGCAGGAAAGGGAATAAATCACCCGAGTCAGAAGATACTGAACACCACTGTCAGCCTGGTTCCTAGTTTCCCCAGTGAGGTGGGCAGCCGGATGTGAGTATGGCACATAATGACCATTGTACGTCACACATGAACCAGCAAGGTAAAGAAAGACAGGGCCTGAAAGGGTCTGTGCAAACAGGTCTAGTGCAGAAGAAGTGAGGGGAAAGGAGGAAGGTGTAGGAAAACTTGTTGGAAAAGTGGGGTTGAGGTACAAAATACACAAAGGCAGCCCCACATTGCCCCACTGGTTGAAGGAACAGAGACCTTCAGTATTGCCAGCAACAAACATTCAGCACTGTGAAATTTCTGTGGGAGGGCGGCAGCTGAGGATGTGGGATTCTTTTTGGACTGGAGGACACACCACGCCATCAGCTATGAACAGAGGATGCTTCTCAGTGAGACTCTTGATTTCTCAGAGCAGGGAGTATTGCAATAAGTTAATAATCTAGAAATGCATTTGGTAGCTCCATGGGAGAATTGAAGTGTGCTTTTATTGCCAAGAGAGAACTGTGAATACTCACACCTACAGAGAATAAATACACAGAGCAAATCTGCAAACAAACCAAATTACTGCAGCATTTTTTTCTTCATCCTGTCTTAGCAGGATGTCTTAGTCCAGCAGTTCTCATGCACACATGCGTGTTGCCTGCTCTGAAGACCACGTCCATCCGTGCCTTCAGGAAGCAATCCAAACAGCTGAGAATGACCAGGATGTTTTTACAAGTCTCAGCTGACACATAAGCTTGTTCACCACCATTCCTGTCACAGACTCCATCCCTTCTTCTCGATTTCCCTGGCACCCCAGGTAATTTCAGAGGCTGAAATTAACCTTCAGAAGCACAGCTTTTTCTAATTTTTCAGCAGGATTTTTCATGACCCTGATCAACATCATTCTGTCATCAGTCCAATCATCTCCTCCCCCCTTAGTTCAGGCAGATAAAAGTGGGTTTTTCTGGATGCACTGTGGCACGTTTGGCCCTTCTGCAAAGATCCACCATTGCCTGGATCACTTTGTCACAGCTTTTATTTTTTAGTACACAAATCATAAAGTTCAATGGGAGGGAAAGGCTTAAGAAGCAGAAAGCAAATTTGAAGAACCCAAACTGAATTGACTTGAGCTGCCATTTATATAATAGGTCAATGGTATCATTTGCAACTGGTTGGAGCAGTTAATACTACAACAGCCTGTTTAAAGTATTCTCAGTTTCTCTTCTCCTTCAGAATCCTGCAGCATTTTCCTCTATATTAAATGCAGCGCTGTAATCATACCACATTTAGATGGAGCAGAAAGGTCTGAAGCAAAAGACCAGAGGAGGAGAATATTTGATCCTACCCTCTTCTGTGCTCCTACAGTTTTCTCCAGGCAGAATGTCCAGTGACATCCATATTCAGAAGGCCTTACTAGCCTCTAGCAAGTCCCACAGCCAGTTGTTTCGCCCATTTGCAGAGCTGCTTCAGTTTCAGGAAAAACTCAAGCAAGAGGCCCTTATGCAGGAGGGTAGCTCTCCACGGTGGCTGCCACGACCAAGAGTTACTGGAGGTGTTTGGTCGAGCAAGGCAGAATCTCTGTGCCTGCCATGTCCTTCCTGCCCCATTTCTCTCCCCTCTGCTGTTGCAGTTGGCAGGAATTTGCAGCCCATGGCAAGCAGCAGAGAACCCAGTCTTTGCCATTGCCTCCCAGCTTGGCAGATGCTGATTCTCTTTAGATTTCTTTACATTTAGGTATTACTGTAGCTTTCAGCAGCATAAACTTAAAACCACCCAACCCTACCACCAAACCTCTCCCTCACCCCCTCGAAAACCCGACTGTAACCGCTGACATACATGGTCTGCATGGTCAATCCATGACCCAAGTCTCACGACAAAAGTGCTGAAGACTAATTTCCTTATGGAATTTCTCAGAGTCCAGAGTCTCCAAGACAGTCACCCCACCACTAAAGCAGGGGATCCGTGAGGATTGTCAGTTCTGAAGGCGCAGTCATACAGAAAACTTCTTCTGTGTTGCAGGGACCCATTTCTTCCTCAGGCTCTTCACCCTTATATCTGCATCCTCCTCTCCCTCAGCACTCTGGCAAGGAACTCTTTGGCTGCTGAGTGTCTGTAGCATACTGCATCTTGGTGCTCTAGCACCTCTGTTAGAGGATGTTATAGGCTGTCATTGTCCTGCCCCACATGTCCCAGACACAGACCTTTATTATTTACCCTTCCCAAAGACACAGTCTTGAACAAGAGAAAACAATTCACTTCCACTTCTTTTTAATCAGTATTTTGATGAATATACAAAAACAAAGAATCAAGGCAGATGGCAAGCATCAGGACCTGAACCAGTACATCTTTGGACAAAGTTTCACCTTAAAACACTCTACAGGGGAGCACATTTCTCACAATACATTTAACTACTGAAGTGTTCACCGGGAAAGACACCAGCTCAGTCTGGGCCAAAGTAAACAGCCTTTACTGAACTGAGGGAGAACTGCAAGTGCTGACGAAAGGACTGGGTTTGGTTCAGTTAGCTCCTTGCTTGCATTCTTTTCACAAGAGTTACTCACTGCCATTATTTGCCTTTTGTCCTACCTGATCCAGGGATGTGGAAGGGGAATGACACAGGGGGCGTGACCATTTACACACAGGTAGCTGAAGCAAGAAGCACAATGAACCAGGAGCATGGGACAGCCACGTTTGCAAAGGCAACTACAGCAAAGAACACTTGTATTCTGCACAAAGTCTAGCCTACAGATGTACGAAGTCTCGTGTGAAGTACGTAACAGCATTTTGAAGAAGTTGCTTGTTAGTAAGTGGAGCTTTTCCTGGACTGGCACTTCTGAAGGTAGGAGCACATGCAGTAGTTTCATCAGTGACAGGAGGTAGGCTTGCATACAGGCAGCATATTGCTGAGGAGTGAGCTAGCCTTTTATTGAGCTTGACTAGCAACAGACTTTTTATCTGTGACATGTTTTTATTGCTGACACACTTAAATGCTCAGAGAATCTGCCTTATTCTAAGGCAAGGGTGACAGAGAATAGCAAGAGAAGTTGAACAGCAAAATGTAAAAGAGAGGTCTGCAGTCTTCTCCCTTGCAGCATCCATCCTTATTGGTCACAGGAGGTTACAGTTTTGCTCACATAGCCCTTGCTGGAGCATTATAATTTAAATTCAAACTAATTTTAGAGAGACATTTTTCTGGAGCAAGTGTATATGGACATTTTCTTTTCTGATGTCACCAGAGAACAAATCAGATCACTTTTTTTTTCATCTTATGCTCCAGGATTTCTTGCACAGTGAAAGAAGGATTGTGCCTCAGTCAGGAGGTATTAAGGATGCAGAACAAGGGGCAAAGCAGGGACAAGAAGATTCTTTCCTGTTCATCAGTTCTTTGTGTCAAGTTTTTGGAGGGGCAAAAGTTTACATGGGAGAGGTAGTGGGAAAACTTCCAATCCTCCATGGCCCGAGGAGAATGGAGTGGGAGACAAACAAATGCAGCTTCACACAGCTCTTCAGGACAGCACTGAGGACACCAGGCCTTCAGTATTCAATTCCACTCCAGTAGAACATGGTGCCAAGGAGGACACAGAACTGAAATGACAACACTATTAAGTTTCTCTGCCCCCGATTTCCTGCTCTCCAGCTCTCCCCCAGCCCCATGTAGTCCTACTGGTAGGAGAGAGCAGCAGAAGTTCTTGAAAAGCAAAGCCTGTTCAGGCAGAGGAAGCTTAAGTTTTTTATCTGCTCAGGAACTACACAGCAAAGAAAGAAGTCACGTGCAGCTATAACTATTTGACTGTATCACTCATCTGACTGGGGATTATCTGTCATGAAGCTGCTGAGCCCTGAGTACTGAATACACTCATACAAAGTCTTCAAACTACAAGCTGAATTATCTATCGTGATGATCCAATATCCTTCACAAAGAAGCATCTGCAAGCTGTGTTTGCTGTGTTGTATTGCTGAGACGGCAGCAGGTCACAGCAGGCCATGGCAGGCTGGAAGACCATCTAGTTCCTTACCTCTGGAAGCCAGAATGGAGGGGAACCTGTAAATGTAGCCCTTAGTGGAGCAGGCTACAGGCAGATTTGTGATGAATGAGTGACGATAATCTATGGACATTTTAAATCCGCCAGTCCTGTCATCCACCTCCACCCAGCTGGGTGTGGAATAGCAAGAGAAGAGAAGAGAAGAGGAAATAAAAGCAAATATTAAGTACTTACAGTCCAGCAGAGGATGGCAAAGCCAAACCAGGCAACACCCCAGGCATGTGTGTTCACTGGCCCAGAAATAGCATCGTAACAACCCTGAAAGACAACCGGGAATGACTCAACACCAGCGCTGAGCCTGCACTGCAAGGTGACAAACTTATTCCCCCCCGAGAGAGACTGAGGTGGCATGGTGGCACGCTCCTATACTACTGTAATTTGGGTAGCTCAGAGGGTCTCAAAAAACCAAGCCAGAGCAACACTGCTTACGGACAACTTGCAGATAACCTACCTGTTTCTGGCTCCAAATACAAAGTAGACCCATCTCAAGCACTTCAAGGACAACTTGCTGCGCCATCCACTTGCCAAGAACACTTAGATAACCAAAGACAGTTGACACAGAATTGATCTCCAGAATCAAGAAGCATCAAGAAAATTTGGAAGCTTGAATGCCTTCTAGAAATGCTAGCTAGTGCAGAAGCTGATGCACATGACCCAGCCAACCTAGTGTATAGGACACGCTGGTCTACTAAAAAGTTCTTCCTTGAGGAAGAGAACTGCTCTTTCATGTTGCATACACTCATGTTGCATACACTCATCTTCGGGCTAAGTTTGATTTAGCTACTGTCCATTTACAAGTTAGAGATGTCACTTCTTACCAGTAGTTTGGGAGATTTGTCTCTCCATCAGGAAAGCCTTTATCCCCCAAAAAATTCCTGTCCCGTGTTCAGCAACAAGGCCAGGACTCTACAGGCATTTCTTCTCACTAGAAAGCTTTTGAACACCTGTAGCTTACAGTTGAAGGAGAAAGGCTATTCACGGTTTCTTTCCCTTCCAGCAAGCCACTTTTGACTGACATATGCTAACTGGAAAAAGCAGAGATGCTCTTACATTGCTGTTATAGTAGCCAGGCACTCCAAGTTTGCAGCCATCGAGGTTGACAGGAAGCCCTCGTGCATCCAGGACGCAGCACGTCCGAGGCCAGGGGTAGTCGGCGTCGCTGTGTGTGAGGCGGAAGGCAGACGTGTACTCCTGCCAGTCGGAGGGGCCCAGCACCCCACAGCAATGGTTCTGCAGGGACAGAGAAGGGAAGGGTCTTTGTGGGCCCAGGTCACAGCCCCGCACATGTCAGGACACCAGTTAGGCGTTAATCACAGATTTATGGGAGAGATTTTTGAAGTGCCTGCCTTTGACAGTCTGCCATCTGATAAACGAGCTAAAGTGGGAGTGTGTCAGAACTTTCTTTAAGGTTCAAGGCAGATGCCATCCTCTTTATTATCCAGCAGCCCCAAGGAGGACTTGAAATTCCAGGCTTGCAGAGCATTTAGTAATTAGAGACTTTCCAGTGTTATTACCTGAAGCATGAGTTCATTCCATGTCTTTGTGACCTCATTGTCACTGTTATTGGCTGGCTCCTGATATCTCTCTAGCATTTGCTTCAAGAAGAGCTCTGGAGTAAGCTACAGAAAAAAAAAACACCCAACAGAGAAAAATGCAGAAACTATGTAAATAAGTAGCCATGTAAAGCAAACACAGGGTTATTTGGGGAGGGTTTGTTTTCTTGTTTCAGAGTCCTGCTGGAGAACAGGAATGTTGCTTCTCCTCTGGTTTTACACATGAGAATAAGGAGCAGGATTGAGGAGCAGGAGCAACAAAGATGAAGATCTCAAGCAGGCACTACTAGATGTGGATCACAAGAGCTGTGCAGAAGCTATGGATTGCATTTGGTATGTTGGAACTAAAGCACCACAAATAATTTCCCTCCCCACCGTATCTCCAATAATCCATGTAATCTTTCCCTCAGCAGTAGGGAAACTGCCTGGGGCAACACTGAAGATTTGTCTTCTCTGTGTATGATAGATTAATCAGTCTGTAGCTGAAAGACTAAACACTCTATTGATGATTCAACTAACCCACGCCATCATTTCCTTAACTACAAGGTGTTGTAAACATTTTAAAATGTTAAAATATAACAAAACTGTGTTAGAAAGAGCAAAGTTATTTCTTTGATTAGAATAATGATGTTGCAGTTTTTCCTTATGAAGTTGTCTTCTTCTCAGCAGCAGTTCTGTGAGTTTACACTGCATTTACTATGCCGAACAGGATGACTGTGTGTGGTAGAACTTGTGTTTCCCAGCACAGTTAAAAGAATACCTGAGGAAAGAAATACTCACAGAGTCTTGGTGAGTCGCTGCTGTGATGCAAGAAGCCATTTCAAATGCAAAAGTGATCAACATCAGAATGATGTACTGTGGGAGAAAGAGAGCAGAATTAGTCCTTGGAGAAACAGTTCAGCATTTTTTTCAAGATTAAGCCAGAAACCCAGCTTGATGCAAAGGTGGCCAGGCTATCGTATTCCCTCTCACTCAGCTCGAATGTTCTCGTAGCCCTTCCTTGTGCTTGTTCCAATTTGCAATCTGCTTTCTTGAAGGTGGATGACTGGAATTGCTCCCCATCTCACAGACAAGACTTCATCAGAAGACCTCATGGCATTAAGACTACCTTGCCTCTGTAGAAAATACTTTGTCCTTTTCTTTGTTGCGTCTCATTGGCAACCTATGTTTGTGTCACATGTCCTCCTTTCACTTCCACTTGCTGACTATAAGCTTTTCAGCAGGAAGCTCTTCGCTCCTAGCAGGAGAGATTGTGCTTTGGGGAAACAGAATGTGCAACTTAGGGTGTCATTCAGATCCCCCTGAATTTTCATCGTCAGATTTCCTGAACACTCCTACATTGTGAGCAAAGATCCTTCATGAAAACAGATTCCAAGGGTCACCTCCCATAGTCTCCTTCACGCTTTCTTTTCCCTTGCCAACATAATCCCTTTGACATTTTCCATATTCCCTTTGGTGTTCTCATGTGTGTTTCTCCTCCCACATTTTATAATGTTCTCTGATTTAAGGCATTTTTTCCCTACTTACCCCAGCTTCTGTCCCTTGTGCCCTCTCATATATCCTTAACCAGAGCCTTGGGTTTCAGCCAAGACAAAATTCAGAGTTAAGGGAATTCTGTTTCCTCAGCTGTTTGCTGGCATATTCCCTGGCCCAAAACTTCAGATCTCCGAGTGCCTCTTGTCTAAAACAGACACCCTTCATCCCCACAGTAACCCATGAGAAAGCTCATTTCAGAGTTTTCATTTCTACCTTTCATTAAGGTAAGCACAAATTAAGATTTGCCACTGGCAAACTAAACGACTAAGTAAGACATTATACGGAGATTTGTCCACATCTTAAAATTGTCCTTGGCTTATCCAAAGCTCTGTCCCCACCCCTGTAATTTCTGCCTGTCTGCTGATGTCTTATGTTCTTGATTGCACCCATATTTGGTATCCTGACACTTACTAATGCCTTGTACAGAAGTCATTACTTATCAGCTCCTAAACTGAATAGTGTATGACAGCTGAAAAGCAGTAAGGGGTGGGGAGAAACACGGATCTAAACCACATCCCAGCTGTATGTGATTGCACAAGGGCTCCTGCATTGCTTCAGGGCAAGGTCAGGGTCAAGCCAGTCAAACCTCCACTGTGGCTATCTCAATTTATTCCCTCAACCTGGTTTGGGAGCTTCTCGTGCATGAGTCTTCACAGGAGTCACCTTCTGGGACACCATAGCCATGACCAAGAAGAACCTTTGGCTCTTTATCAGTATGAAAGCTGTCTTTGCTATTCGATGGATTCCCAAGGTGACCAGGGACACCAAGGCAGTCCATGCGCTGTCCAAGGTGTCCAAGGTGTTTGTACAGTTTGGCAGCAGTAGGAAGGCAAATTTTGCTTCACTTACCACCAGAAGCAAGCTCCTGCTGGCCTTAATGACTCCAATGATACCAAGGATAGACAGGGCAAAGAGTGCAAGGCCGACAAAGATGCCAATCCAGGCAGCAGCGTAGATGTCACTGTTTTCTGTGGCTTTCAGCAGAGGGTAGAGACCATGGGGGCTAGACACAAAGTAGATACACTCTGCTGTCAGGGCAATGCCGCACATCTGGGAAGCATAAGAAACCCATCAGTTCAAGGTTCCCCAAAGAAATAGCTAAGACAGAAACAGGTGTAGACTGTTTTCCTTTCATTCAACTTCCTGCCAAGTGGGAGCTACCCAACTCTTTTGCCCACCTCTACAATCTCTTGTATTGGGACTTCACAGAAGAATTCAGGCAAATCTCACCCAGCCTTGATCTGAGAGGTCAGGCCTAGGACTTGAGGATGTTAAGAAAGAATGAACAGAACCATTCCATCACTATGGAGGGGGGTGGCTGGAAAAATGTTGGTCTGCTCCTGCTGACAGTTCTAAGGCTTTTCCCCTAGCACCCATCTTGGTACTGTGGATCTGTCCCTGATGTCCCTTTCCCACCCAACTGATTATCTAGGACAGCTCTCCTTATCCTCTTCTTTCACGCTATTTATATGTGGACTTCATATGTGAAGAAGAACTGCTGTTTTAAGAAGTGTCATACTGGAAGGAAGCCTCCACCCATACTTGTTCCACTTCACTTACCCCAATGATCACATTCCCAAAGACTAACAGACCCTGCAAGATGTGTACGCAATCATCACTTTTTGCCATCTTTAATTCTTCATGCAAGCTAGGAAAAAACAAATACAGTCTTCCATTAAATTACCGGTACAATACGCTTCAGTCAGAAACACAAATTATCCGTGAGGAGAAGGATAGACGGAACTTGCCAGCCTGTCTGCACACCTCCCATCCCTTGCTTTATGCTAGTTTCAGAGGAGACCTCCTCAGGTGTTAATCTGCTAACTCAAACTCTCCCTGACACTTGAGCTACAGAAGGCTGGGACCACTTTGGGGGCACCTGGTGTCTTCAGCTCCCTTTTGGGTAGGATTTTCATCATCACAACAGCACTCACAACAATCTCAGCTCATGGTGTGTCATTTCTACCCAGCCAGAAACACCAGCTACCTCTGGGTGGAGAGGGGACAAGTTCAGCACCCTCACCTCAACCCTATTCCAAAGGAGTCAGTGTTACTCCAGGGCATGCTATCCTGGGCCATTTTGACCAGCACCACCATGGGACTGAACTGGTGGTGCTCTGGCTGTGTCTCACACACACCTACGGTGCAGGGCTTTGATAAGAGTAGCCCCATCTCTCACCCATGCTGGGAATGGGAGCTGAGTCTTCCAAGTCAGGTGTGAGGGAGGAAGGGAAAGAGGCAGGGGGCAGCTCAAGTTGTAGCTGGCTCATGGGAGCCAGACCAAGTAACATCCCGACTGAATTCCTGAGAATGCTATATCCTGGAGTCTAGAGTCAGGTGCCCCACATCAAATTCATCCCCTTCCAGAGAGAGCAGCATAAAGGCATCAGTCAGAGGTGCGAGACCTCTTGGAGAAAGAAGCTCATACACCAGAGCCCACCAAGTTTTTCTTTCAAAGGGATGGAGCACTTGTGCATGGAGAGGGTAAGGGGAAAAAAGCCCTGACCCTGAGACAACTGCATTTACCAGCTGGTCAAGAAAATATAAACCAGAAAAGAAAGGCTGCAGTGAGCCCAGCTTGAGCAGACAACAGGAAAAACTGCTTGAATGTCCTTCTTCTGTCAGCATACCTGCACTTGTCCCTGTCTTTTGCTGGGGCCAGTGACTTCACGATTCTTCAAAGAAGCTGTTGGGAAATACGAGCAGGCAAAGCTGTCAGTGAAGGGGAGATTTCTGAGGAACAGAGCATTATGAGACCACTCTAACAAAGCCACCTCCTCCCTCATCAGCAGCCCTTTCTGGGGTGTACAGGGCTTCCAACAGTGACAGATGAAAACCAAGCACTTCTTACCACTCTTTCTGCAGTGGTCTGAGGGTTAGGCATGCAGTGCTCTCACCATTATATTGACAGAGTGCCTAAGTATTTTTCTAGGATAGCATGTATAGGAATTTTTTAATAATATTTTAAATTAAATTAAGTGGCCATTGTTTTTAAGTTGAGAAGATATTTTTAGTCCCAGCCAGGTGTTTGGAAGCCAGACCTCTTCCATGAAACTGTATGGCTCTGTATTTGAAAACAGCAGGGTCATGAGGTCAACCTGGATCTCTGTCCCTGCCAAACTTCCTGACCATCCAGGGTGTCCAGGGGTTGTCTTGCAGGTCAAATCTGAGTCTGAGCAATGTTCAAACGTGTTCTATAATACAACACTGCAGAGTCTGCCAAATCTAAGATGAATCCTGGTCCTCCACTCATCTGAAAGCTGGAGAGGTCACTGCCTGGCTCATGGACCTACATGCTGCAAACTCCAGAGATGCTAAAAAACTCTTTAGTTATTGCCATCTAAGGTGCATCACAAGCCAGGCAGCAGTCCAAAAAGCAAGGAACTTTTTCCTGCTTGAACACAGGCACTTGAACTCCGACTCCTACGTGGAAAAGCAGGCCTGTTCCAGTTGCAGTGTCTGAAGCAAGGTTGAGTGTGTTACCTTGTTCAGTGTAACAACAGCGCTCACACCTTGTACGTGGACTGTCCATCCAGCCCAAGCTCTTGCCTCCCCACAAGCTGTCTTTCTTCTCCTTCTCAGCAGGCAGAAACCAGCTCAGTGCTGTCTCCCCTGGGGCAGGCATTATTGCAGTCACATTAGCTGGAGAAAGCAAGCCCCTTCTCTTAGGGTGAGGAAATTGGACACAAATTTGATTGTGAGGAAACACAACCAAATTTGGTTGTGAGGAAATCTGGACACAGTCACCACCACAGGTATCAACTGGAAAATGGCAAATTTCCAGGCAGCCTAAGGTTCTCCAGTACCTTAACTAAGTTCAATGGGATTTCAGTGCAGGGGGAAGCAGAGAGACCAGGAAGAGGAAAACGAAAGGAAAAAAGGACCTAGACCTGAAAAACCCCACCGTTGCCATATTTCCATGAATTATGCCTCTGCCTCCAAGCAGTTGGTGCCAAAAGAGTTCATTTCTTGGTGTCCACTTAATTAACCTGTGCCACATGGGCCAACCCCTTGTCTGGCCTCTTCTGCCTTGCAGACGGTTCAGTATCACCATCAGCGATGAGAGACCAGGCGGGTGCTCCAAGGCCATGACAACAGCTGATCAGCTGGAGAGCCAATCCTCCAACATGTCCCAGGGGAGAAGCTGTGGGAGATCTGGAGCTTTCCACCTGCTCCTCGCGCCTCAGAGGTGAGCTGCATTTATCAAGAGTGGATTGCAGAGCACTTGGCACAGGTACATGGCTACAGAGGCATGAGGCAAACTTGGCTGGCATGCCCGAGGCACAGAGATGACTCACAGGCACCCTTGGGTGTGACAGTGGTGGGCAGCCCTCCTCCCAACCCCCAGAGACACAGCTGCCAGCAGCCTCTCCTGCGGACACAAATGCATTTGGAGGTAGAGGAGCCTTCTTCTTGGGCTTGTTAAAAGTAGTTTTGTAACCCAAATGCAGTTTTTTGGGGCTTCAGGGAAACCCCTGTGGAAACTGGAGCTTCAGCTGCAGCCATTATCCAAAAGTTCCACATAAGAAGGCAGCCAGGTCCTGGAATTTCAACCTTGACCTGGTGTTCTTTGGCACATCCTAGAAACCTTGCAATTTAGGTGTTACCTATCTAGGTCTGAGGTATTCAATTATCACTACCACAGACTTTGTTCCATGCTTTAAGCAGCTTTGGAAGGGTGTCTGTTGCTCTCATTGTACCAAAACGTCCTGTGTCCCTCCTGAGGCACATACTTCTTAGTCTTCCTGACATTCTGGTCACAACCAGTACAACTGGTTGTAACTTCTCCCCTCTCCTCTCCCCTCACACCCCCAAACACCCCTTACACTCATGAGGGTCCAGATGAGCCTGCGAGAGCCCAGGAGAAGTGGTAGCCTTGCCTCCCCCTGTGCCCCACAAGCTGTAGAAAATAAATTATTTCCATGCCCTTGAAGCTTTCTTGACCTCTCCTTGTTTCCTTTACTCTGAGTATCTCTGAAACCCTCAGCACAACTGTGGGAGATGAAAGGAAGCTCCTTTCTACAGAGGCTGGCTTCTGCCCTTGGATTTTAGGTGATAACCTCATGCAGACTTTGAAAGGGCACTCTTCTAGCAACAATTCCCAGATTCAAATGGTATTTGGGGTCTGTTGTGCACCCCTCGCATACATTGCGCTGGTCAATCTTTTGAAGCCTCCACACCCTGTTTCTATAGGCTGGGACAGGGTTTCAGTGGCCTTACAGATGAATTCCCACTTCTTAGCCTAGCTCTACTCCATCTCTAGCCAAAAGAGCCAATGGATAAGAATTCATTTGGCATTGCCCACCACAGAACCAAGTGGAATTTTGATTGCCTTGCCTTTGTGCTAGTTGCCAAGCACTGTGACAAAGGGACGTCCCAAAACATCCCTGTGAGCATCATTTGCTCCTACACCCTGCTCCTGGAGATTTCTCATCATGGTGGCGGGGCTTGCAGGGGCCTCACGTCACCCCTTGCTACCTCCCTTTCCCTCAGCGTCCCTGCTCAGGGCGTTGCATTCTCATGCCCTGGTGAAGGAGGCAGAGACAAAGATGCATTTGTTTTATGACTCACGGGCTCTGCCCGCCTTGGCTGAAGGGCTCCGCACCACTCGAGCGCAGCTGAGCAAACCCGGCTGCTGAGCAGCAGAATCCTGGTCCCTGCCCGTGCAGCCCCGCGGGGCAGAAGCCTGGGCACCACCCCTCCTGTCCAAGCCCGGCCGGAGAGCGTGTCTCTACAGGCAGGAGCAAGATGCCCGGGCTAGCCCTGGGGTGCTGATGGAGGGAAGTCATCCAGGCGGAACCGCTGCCGGAGGTGCTGTGCCAAGGCCAGCGCCGGTGCCACGGGAAGCCTCCGTGAGCCACAGACCTGCCCACACCCAGACCTCCTGCCCACCCCGATGCATCAAGCAATAAACTTACTTTTGGGTTGTTTTTTTCTAATTGGTTATAATGAAAAATGTAGCCCCTGAGGGGCTTGAAAAGAAGGTATTTTCCAAGTGCTTGGGACACCTAGAGAATTACACAGTTTTTAAGAGGATGTAATTTAATATGTTAATGATGAATCGCTTGAACTCCACTGTAAGAAGCCAAGTGTTTTACAAATGTCAGTTCATCATTTGTTTACTTATTTTAAAGCAAACATCTCCAGTGGACACAAACCCATGCACTCCTCCTGCCCTGCTGGACTTTCCCCAATGCTCCACCTCCTCTGAAATGCAGCCACCCCTGAGACTTCTTGTGTGCTAGGAGTCAACTACACTCAGAAATGGAAGAGGCAGTTATTTTGTGCTACCAGGAGAGAAAAATAAAGCAAAAACATAGCTCATCATCAAGCAGGGGTCACAGACTAATTAAGTTTCCTTTCGAAGAGATTGCTATGAAATGAAGCCTGTGTGAACAGTGGTGTGGCTGGTAAATCATCATCAAGCATAATTACCTCAGACGTAGAGCTGGGAGGTAGGTTTTTCCTCTCTCCTTTATTAGTTCAGCACAGCCAAAACAAGAGGGTTTTTTTAACTTTCCTATTTTCACAAGTGAGGGGGAACTACAAGACTTGTCTTCCTCTACAACAATTTTCCCCTTTTTTTTTCAGCACCCAGATTTAGAAGAGATTTAATTTTTCCATTCCGTCCTCCCTAGTCTTTAAGTGAAAAAATATGAAACAAATTAAAAGAGCCATAGAGAAGACACAGACTGAGGTAAGAAAAAATAAATACTTAATAATTTCCTGCAGTTAACCTTATCCAGGTACCAGACTCCCACATACCAAACACAGTCCAGGGATTAAAATAAAAGACATTAAACATAAGAGCTATCTTTTCTCCTAATAGACACTTATGGCTCACACGTCTCTAAGAGGAAGACCATGACCAAAGCAAGGCACTCACCGCTCTCTTCTTGTGATGCTTCCCAGCAGAAATCCCAACCCACCTGCAAAGTTGAAAAGGCCCCTTTCTCCCACCTCTGCTGCTCTTTAAAGAGCCCAGGTTGCTTGAGGAACGTGCTGTGTGATTGGTGGGGTGCCCATCACATGAGAATAACTTTTTTTTCTAGCCAAACCTGTTCCCCGGTCCTCCTGGGACCGGAGGGTGTCTCTGTGATTCTTAGATCATATCGGAATGCCGTTGTGCCGAAAACACAAAGCTTTAAAGAATTTCTATTATTATACTCTCAAAAGGGTGGATGAGTGAGTCACTCATATGAGGCACTTGAACTTTAAAGAGGATGGGCAAGTTGGAAGGACGTAAACATACAAGGATTGCTGGATCACTGTTTGAACGTAAGTATAAGAAGAATGTACTGAATAGAAAAAGAAAGTAAATTAATTTTAATGTTCTCAATTAATGATGTAGCATGGGAAAGCTGGTTTGGGTTGGATCCACTTTAATTTTATTCAGCTTGGGACTTTTTTTGAAACAGAAGTGTAAGTGTTGGCTACTCTGCAGGACACTGTGGATGACATGAAAAGTGGGGAGAATATTCCATTTCCTTGGGCACTCTGGATTTTTCCCATAGTCAGTCCTATTAAGATGGAGCAAAGTCAAGCACAGATATATATATATATTAGTTGGCCTGTGATGAGATGAGAACAGCTAAGGCTGAGGAACACAACAGAAAAGGAATGTCTCTCACCTTCCCCTCCCTCCCTCACTCCAGCACAAGTTTGTCAAAAGTCACGATTCACATTACTGGTGCCTTGAACATGTCTGGCAAAAGCACAGGTGGTTGTACTTGTTCTTCATCTGCTAATGCAAAAATTAGCCAAATAAATCACTGGAAGGGTAATGTGAGTTCCATGATGTTAGAGCCCTTCACAAGTCAAAAACAAACACGAAAATAACATGTATATGTCCTATCAGTGGCCATCGTGGCAAATGTTATGTGTGAAATTAGTGAGCAATAGTTCTAAAGTCCTATGGATCCCTTGGTACTTGTAGACAACTGAAGAGATCCTGCTCTCCCATGAGATCTGTGCGAGATTTAATCCTGAAGAAAGGACAGGACTTTTGGCATTTCCAGTTCCATGAGGCATCACAGCCATAAGCAAAAGGAGACCCAGCCATTTCAACCAGCCTGATCTAGGAGAAAGAGACAAGAAAATGGTCCCTTGGGTCCTCAAGAGCACAGATGCAGATTTGTCTAGAGTTAAATGACTCAGACCTCCTTGACCACTAATTTTGCTCCCTACAGCCCATGCAGTCTATTTTGATGTAGTTGCCACCCCATATTTTGGCAGTGCTGGCGGGTGTTTCACACCAGCTGGTGTCTTGGGCTCTAGGAAGGCAGGCTCCCATCATCGTTGTTGGACATTGAGAGCAGCTGGCAGGGGGAAAAGCAGTGCATCCATCTCCTGAGCATCACAGCTGGGTGTATCTTGGGGCAGTGATTGGACAAAAACTGCTGTGGTAAAACACCCCATCACAGCTGGGAGGAGAAAAGAGGCTGCAACTGTGGAAATACTGTCTTGGGAAAGCAAGACGAGGAAAGAGAGGAGAGGGAAGGGGAAGCTGGCAGTGAAGTTCATAGTCTTCCCAATCACCAGCACTGAATGTGGCTGCTGGGAGAGAACCCTGGTGCAGCTGAGCTCTTGCAGCTCTGTAGCCTATCTCCAGGACACTGCAAAAAGCTGCTAGAGTGAATCCTTGCTTGGGCTGCAAGAGTGAGTTAGGCTGGACTGGGTGGTGGTCACTCTTCAGCTGCCATCACCATTTGGCTCTCACAGTTTGTTAATCTGGTTTAGAATCTGGGTAAGAATATTTTTTGTGATCTCTGGAGAGAAATTTGATATAGGAAAGGAGAAGCTTGGGATGGGGGTTTTGTTTGCTTCTTTGCACTTCTTTTGGTGTGTGCCAACAAAGTCAGACTGTGAGTTTAGATGAATGCCTGTGCAGAGCAGAGGATCAGAAAGAGACCTTGTCTAGGGAAGGAGCACAATGGGGCTGACAAGCCAGTGCTGGAAGCCCCCATTCCCACAGGGGTACCTCCAGTGGGGTGCCTGCAGCTGTTTAACCTCCCCTGTAGGACTGTGTCTGTGCTGGCCTACTTCAGATGGACCAACACTTCTATACAGCCAGACCCATACATCTGTGCAAGCTCTTGTACTTGTGAAAGCTCCAGACTCCTGAGTGTGCACACCCCACAGAGAACCATACGTGTGTACTGCACAGGTACAAATCCATACACGTGTGTGCTTTGTGTACCCAGCCACAGGTCCACAGGTCCACATACGAGCACACCTCTGCTGCGAGTAAGATAAAGGCAAAGTGGGACTTGGGAGTGGAGACATGCTGCTATTTGGGGTTTCATCTGCAGAGACAGTCAGATGCTGAGGCCACAGCCTGTCCTATTTTCAGACGGAGGTGGAAAGTGGAATTTCTCAGATCTATCACTTGGTTATTGCAACGTGCTCAGTGGGCAAAGTTAGAACATGCCTGTCACAAAGTATGCTGTGTTTATTCAAAATTGGCATGGAAGGCATGCTGGAGGATGCCCAAAGTTGCTGAAAAGGGCTGATTAGATGTTGTGTTTAGTTCCAGTGTGCTGGTTCCACTCTTCACCCCTAAGAATACTTTCCTGCCTTGCTGAATCCTTTAAATTTATTCTCTTCATAGCATGGAAATAATGATTTAAGGCCGAGATAATATGAGAGGGAGGAATTAGGGAGGGAGGGAGCACACAGAGAGGAAAAGGAGCTTGTGGTCAAAGTAGTAGACTCCCAGGAGTCACCTCTGTGACCCCTCCTGTCAGTGTCATGACGGAGCCACTGCCATCCATGAGCAGGGGCCTCCTGACTGCATTTGCGGTGTTGCACGGTAAGATCAAAGCCAACGGCTGAGGGACTGGGCTTAGGAAATCCCTTGTCCCTACCAGTGTGGCTTCAGGGTTGGCCAAGCCCGTGCTTCCATGCACAGGGTTCAGCTTGACACACACTGTCTGTTTGTCCCAGAGAGGGGATTTTTTAAATGATTGTCTCTCCAGTATACGGTGGCAGGTTCACAGCAGCACTGCTGGGAGTAGAGCCAAGCATCCCTGTTGCAGCATGCTGCAGAGGGGCTGCCCATGAGTGGAGGGGCTTCCACCTTTCCTGGTAGGGTCCCAACCTCATCAGCTGGGTCAGCAACCTCCTCCTTGAGGGCACTGCTCCCAGTGGCCCCAGCCCCAATTCCTGCCACCCCGCTTTGCTCCTGCATTCCCGGGAGGGCTGCAAACAGCTGCTTCCCAGTCCCTCTTTGACCTTCCTTCCCCGGGCCAGATTTGGGTTTGAGGCTCGTGTCTGCCACCCAAGCCCTCCACG
This sequence comes from Tichodroma muraria, assembly GCA_013390105.1. Taxonomy (NCBI): domain Eukaryota; kingdom Metazoa; phylum Chordata; class Aves; order Passeriformes; family Sittidae; genus Tichodroma; species Tichodroma muraria. The sequence goes on from WAAG01001304.1 coordinate 107,993, forward strand.
TGCCATGGCCGGGAGCCAGCTCCTCCCCGGAGTAGAAGGGAATTCCTAATGGCTGCCTCCTCTCCCATCTCAGTGCATCCGCACAGGGGGTGAGGATGCAGGCAGCGGGGGACAGATGTCCACTGTGCCTCTTTGGGTTTGCAGCTGGCCTGGCCTCCTGCCAGCCTTGCCTCCTGCCTCCTCAGTTGAGTCGTGTCTTTTGCTACAGCTGCCTCCCCCTTTTGGCAACATTTCTGCCCTTTTTTGCCACTTCTACTCCTCACAACCTCAAGAGAGAGGAATAACTGTGGGGTGCAGCAAATAAATAAGTGAACACCACCTAGTGAGATCACGGGAGAGCAACTCTGTCTCTGAAATTGTTTACCAAACAGTGCTGAGTGTGGGGAGACAAATGGCATACCATGAGCAGCAGCCACGGGCTAATTATAGTGGGTTAGCATAAACCACCAGGCCACTGGGCTGGCCACCCCAGCTAAACCTGCAAACATATAGGCTGAAAAGCAGAACTGTATAAATACATTTAGTATGATGTGGAATGCAGTCAGTAACTTCCATCTGAACCTCAGCTACCTTGGCGAAGAGCGTTACAGAGAACACAGAGACAAGCACCTTTGTGATGCTGGTAATCCTGGGGTTTCGAATTTAGCAATGAATATGGCATTGCACTCTTCATTCCTAAGAAAACTGCTTATAGGGCACTCTCTCAAGGACTTTTTTTTTAATATTTTGGGTTAGGAGAGGGATGCACCTTATTTTTCCAATTTTGTAGGGTAGTTTAATTCATGAGTTCATAACCATGTCTGTATTTTGGTGTCATTAAAACTTGCAATTTTGGGTGGTTGCGTAAAACCCAAGCTACTGGAATCATAAGATTGCACAAAAATCTCTACTTTCAGCCTTTCAGAAGAGAATGTTTCTCCTGACATGTGAGCAAGCAGAAAGGACAAACAACTTGGAGAAAGCTGCTCTGGTAAAGAACTGAGGTCAGGCAGGGGACTGCTTCTCCAGGGAGTTTTGGGCTAGTGCTCACAGTGATATTTACACATGTGGGTAAAGGCCGTAACAAATTAAATCTCTGTACTCCGCTGCTAACAATTAGACCAGCTACTTTTGCTGCCTTCCTCAGTGGTCTCAACCCAAAAGCCTACAGAAGTAGTGGATTCTCATGAAGATTAATCTCTATTGGCTGCTACTACTGTTAATAAAGGAGACCCTCAGGGTGCCTTCTGTTACTCACTGAGAGAGATTTGGGGTCTAAATCCACCCTAAGGTTTCTTACCCTGCTGACCACAAAGGGAATTGATAGGAGAGCCTAAACACATGCCCAAGGCCAATTTCTGCAAAGGAAAATACAGACTGCTGAATCTGCATCTTAGAGCTGCTGATCTCACCCAGGTCTTTCAGCAACCCACAGGTCACATTTTTGTACACACAAGAACCAGAAGATAAAATAAGCATGGAGGAGCATGGGAGAACGCAGAGGTCAAACTCTGCTGTGACTCCCCTCCCACTAGCAGGAGTTTCTCCTGGCAGAGAAGGGGAGCCTAAGAGTGATGCTCCACAGCCAACACCCTTGATGGCATAAAGGGGCCAGTAAATGGCACATGGTGTTCTCTTGCATCTCTTCTTCAGATGAGGGCAGGCCAGCTCACTCTGAAGAGGACCTGGCCGCAGGCAGCCATAGAATCACAGAATCATAGAGTGGTTTGGGTTGGAAGGGACCTTAAAAAACATCTAGTTCTGATCCTCCTGCCCTGGGCAGGGATGCCACTCACCAGACTAAGTTGCTCAGAGCGCCATCCAGCCTGGCTTTGAACACTTCCAGGGATGGGGCATCCACAATTTGCATGGGCAACTTGTTCCAATGCTTCACCACCCTCTGAGTAAAGAATTTTTTCCTAACAGGTAATCTGAACCTGCCCTCTTTCAGTTTAAAGCTATTGCCTCTTTAATAGGTAGTATCCTATCACTACCTGTTCATATAAAGCAGGTATAGCTTTTTATATAAGCCCCTTTTATAAGCCCCTTTTAGGTACTGGAAGGCTACAATGAGGTTCCGACTAAGCCTTTTCTTCTCCAAGCTCCTCACCTCTCGTATCCTGTCTTCATAGGAGAGGAGTTCACAGGGAAGGCTCACAGGAGGACAGAAATCTCATTGTGCCTTGGCAAATGATTGCCTGGGATTTGCAGAGATCTTTGTCAGGAGAAAAGACTTTTGAGAAGGCAGAAATTTTCTGCTTGTTGTTTAGATAGCTTCTTTAAAAGGTTGTCCAGGGAAGATCTACTAGACAGTGTCTCCGAATTCCTCTTCGTTATGAAAACTGGCCTCTGAAAGGGGGCCATATATCAGTGTCAATACAGCCATTAGGATGCAGTCCCAGCTCCCGAATGGCCTTGGCACTAGGATGGTCCTTTACTACTGTTGGTTCAGTTGAGCTTCCCCTAACAGACCAGGAACAAGCTGTTCTGTCTGGATGTAGTGACTGCATTGTTCTTGCTGACAGTTAAAAACCTCTTCTCCAAAATCCCCTCTGATCAGTCATGAGCCACAACATGCTTCAAAGAAGAGGTCTCGTTTGGGAACCTTTACTGCTTGTTTGCAAGGAGCCAAAGAAACTTGTTCACATTGATTCCAGCTTATTACTGAAGGGTGTTTGGGGCTACCTCATTCTTCCCAAGCCCACTGCTTGCCTCCTCTGCATTAGCTGCATCTGATGCAGGAGGCCACAAAGGGCTGGCAGTGGAGCACTGCCATCTATATATGGTTGCCTGTCAGTACCCAATTTCCAACACGCTTGCTGCAAGCCTATGTCTCATTTATCTCAGCATTTCCACCATCCGCCTTGCCAGAGGGCTGGAGCACCCAGCAGAAAGAGGGAAGACAGTCAATTAAAGCTGCATCACGAGAGTCTTGGCAGAGGGAGGAATGAGGAATAGCAGAGGGGTGTTGGCTGGTGCAACACTGCAATGGAAATAAATAGC
>WAAG01001304.1:114544-227251 GCA_013390105.1 Tichodroma muraria
AATAAGGCGTTTGCCTTAAAGGCTTTTAAGTTTATAGAGAAGTTTCCATGGCAAGTGTAAACTGAGGGTTGCAGTCCCTTAGCTACAATGCTTCCCGTTTTATTTTGAGAATTACACTAGATAGCTGTGCACCTCCGTAAGTCTGGCTCTGTGCAGCCCTCTGTTCCTCCACCTCTAGCCTCTTTAATAACAATGAAAAAGATGCTCATTTTGGTCTCAAATTAACAATGTCTAAAAGAAAAAGAGTCCATCTCATTGCTTGTTTCTTTCTTGGTATTATTTCACTGCACTTTATGAGATGACACCAGCAGTTTTTCCTCTTTTCTGCCCTGGAAGATAGTTTACCCCAGACTCCTGGATGAACAAGCCATGGANGAAACCTCTTGCATCTGCTTTGCCTAAATTAATCTGTTGCACAGTGACATTCCAGCCCACTGCCTTTCTCCAGGAGATGATGAATGACTATTCACCCAACCCATGTCTCTTCAACAACTCAAAGTTCCTCTTTTCATTATTGTATGTCAAATTGTGGCCGTGAGCTTTTGGTGACACTGCTACATCAGTGTTGTCCATAAGGACAGTCCCCAAAAAAGGAATGCAGCCATGGATAATAATGCCTGACCTTAAGGAAATGTTTCTTCATTTTCTCCTGCATTTCATCTGGATGAAAGAATGGTCAAGAGAAACTTTCCCTGGAATACAGCCTGGTGGCATGTTAGAGTTTGATCAATTTGCCTCAGTATATTCCCTTTCCAAGCACTTCCACATTCTCCAGTCTTCAGCCGGAGCTCTCTTTAGCTAAGGTCTTTGTTGGACTTTACCCAGAGGTTATTTTCTTCCATTTCAGACATGAAAGCAATCGCTGCTGCCTACTATGAGTTCCACACGATTGTGAAACTTTGAAATCAACGGCATTTAACTAGCTTAAAGCTGGTGTTACGTAGCAGTGATTCATACCCAGTGAGTCACAATGGAATGTCTCATGCTGTAAGCAGCTGCCCATTGAAGGGAGATCTTGCCAGTGCCCTCCACCTAAGAACCAGAGCAGAGGCTGTGTGAAATTTTCAAAGGATTTTTAATCAGCTGTTGCAACATTTTTTCCCCCTTGGTTAGAAGCAGTACACAGGCAACTTCAGTATTGCTTGGGGCAGCTGAGTCTTTTCAAATTCCATACAGAGATGCCAGAATAAGAAACTGATGTTTTGGTCCAAGAGACCTGTTTTACAGGGACTACACTTTCCTCCTGATTGTCTCCTCTGTGTCCTGCCTCTGGAGTAGCACAAGATTCACAACAGAAACAGGCTGGTCACCATAAGATCATGCCATTTGGCAGATGAACTGGGTGTTGCACATCTGTGCCTGTCCATGGATCAACAAAAAAAATCTCTTCCTTGAAAATAATGCATTTTCTCAGTACCCAGCTCATTCTGCAGAGGAATTCATCCTTGGGAACTACAAACTACCTCCAACTTCCACACCTTCCACTTCATGACTTACCCATTAGAAGTACCCAGAAATACACAGGTGTGGTAAAAAAAAAACCCAAACCACCCTTTCTAAAAGAATGCACTTCAATGCACAGACATTTCCCATGTGGAGAGGAGAAAGAGCAAACAACAGATGTTAGTCATGTTGCTTAGCACTCTGGAGGGCATTCAAATGTACTGTGATTAGTGCGCTATAAGGACTTATATGGAATAGTTTCGGTCACACACGAGGAACTGCTAATTCCTTCTGAGCACTCAAGGCAAGAGAAATTTAATGGCAGTTTAATGTCATGTTGATAAATGTCCACNGAAAAGGGACAGTCACTCTGGAATTAAGACGATAGTAAAAGTTTCCATTTTAAGTCTAGCTTTTCTTTTTTTCTTCAGCACAGAAAAGCTGCCTTATACACAAATAGCAGTGCCTTAATGTGAAGTAGATTTTTTTCTAGAGCTAGAGTGTATTTTTCAGAATAATTCTAAAGTAGATCAAAAAATACAGCTGTGACACTACCTGAAACACTGTAATCTGCAAACATTCTGGAAGATGGTTTCTTGTTTTCATAAAATTAATTTCAATCATCTGAGAGGCTTGAGGTGAAGGAAATGACATTTCTCCCTAGCTCATGATAAGCTCCCCAAGGCTTCTGGTCAAAGTCCTTGCTCAGAGATGATATACCCTCCCCTCACCAAGTCTGTGAACACTGAAGGATTGTCCTTGGCCCACTGGCTTCCCCAGTCTCAAGCCATCCACTCACGCCAACACCAGGCCCACAGAGCTTGTCCTGGGTACAGCCTCATTCATTTCTAGAAAACTGCTCTTCGAAGGAGAAAGACCTCTCCTCAGTAGAAAGAAAAGAACAGAAAACACTGTTTCTCTTTTCTGAGAAACAGACAAGACAGACGCTCTCATGTGTACTCGGTAGGACTTCTTGCTACCACACAGCAACTTTGTTAGCATGAGATGAGGCGGCCAGACCACCAAAGGGAAATCGTGGCCCTGAGATTACTGAGGAACGCTGCGTACGGCCTCTCTTGCAAAACTTCTGTCACCTGCAAGAAGACTGCCTTCCAGCTCATTTCAACCTACCTGAGAGAGGAATTAAGGATCTTCCCTTGCATAACTCCCTTCATGCTGACATGAACTTGAAGGCATATACTTATAGTCTCAGAACACATTACAGGTCAAAAGCTTTTCGTAAGTAAAAGAGAACAACAAAATGCAATACCTAAATAACAGAGGCAGGAAATACACAGTGAAGGCTGTACCCCAAGGCACCCTAATCCTGTTCTACAACAAAATTCAAAGACATGTCAACTTCTGCATCTCCTGGGACAATGTGCTGACAAATGACCATAGAGATGAGAAGGCTTCAAACGCTATCTTCATCTTCCATACATTTCCTGTTCCCCAGAGATACATTAGGACAGGGCACGTATACATTGTCTTTCAGCCTGATACATTTTTGGTCAAGAATTTGTAAGCAGAGCAATCTCAGATTCTCACTGTCAGATTTTTCCAGTTGCTGGAGATAAATAGGAATTTCAAAAGCATCTCACTGCTGCAGGGAGACCTAGATGCCTAAGTCTACATTAAAATTCTTATAAAACCAATGAAGATTTAATCTGAATCTTGAATCTTGAGCCATCTTTAGGCTCACAGTAACGTTGAAAAGCTCCCTGCCCTATGAATGACACGGGTGCTTGCCTTCAATCTTGAAACACGAGTTAACCGATCCTTTTTGAGAAACTCGAGATTTCATCTCATACATGGAATTTGTATGCCAAATACTTGCCCTCTGTTATTCCCAGACTTCTGGTGCCCAAGCTGTGCTGTGCTTGGGCACCAAATCATCATACATTATTTTTTAAAACCCAATCATCATACATTATTTTTTAAAAAATAGATGGAAGTTTTTATGCTGCTTTCTTCATAGCCATAGAGACAGTCATTTGGGAATATACCACAATTCATCAGGAAATCAGAGCACTTGCCTAAAAAGAGAAAAGCCTGTAGTGACATAAAAACCCTTTCTGGCATCTACTGCACATAGACAACCTATTAAGCCAAAATAGCAGTATGCTCTGTTGCACATTTTAAATAACTGTCAGGCAAGAGACAAGAAAAGAAAAAGTTTTTTTTTACAGGGTAGAAACAGACACTTGGATGGTATGAAAACAAGGATTGTAAGTGTTTCAAAAATCAAACACAGTTCAAATGATGTGTTTGCGAAATGTACCTTGACTCTTAATTCTCTGGGCTACCAGTGCTTGGTTTTGGTTTGTTTGGTTTTATTCACCTCCCACATTCCTGAGTGACAATGTCTTCTGAAAGCATAAAGGGTGTGTGCAACTGTTGCTTTACTGTTCTGGTTATGCATGTATGTACACTGTACTTACAGTGATACAGGCAGGGCAATCCCAAAAAGCAGAGTGATCAGTGTCCAGCAGTGATGATTAAGGGTGAGATCCAATGTGTGGAAGAGGCAGAGAGACAGCTTCTTGCATTAGAGGAGCTCTGGGGGCAGTGGGAAAGCCCAGACACAAACTATCAATGTACTAGATAGGCATTGGTGCTGCTGCATAACTGGACACAGTAAGCCACCAATGCAGCATGAAAATGGCTATCCAGGGCTGCTTTTTAACTCTATTTGCTTTTGTCCTTGCATTGTCTGAGCTGTGAGGTTTCTCTGCACAGAAAGGCAGAGTCTGGAGTGGCCTAAATATGAGATTTATGCATTTATATGCATGGAAGTTCAGCAGACCTGCCTCTTCAAGATGTGCCATATGTGCATGCAGATCCAGGCACACACTTAGATCTCAGTCTGTGATTCCAAACCAAAACTCGGTTGCAGGATTTAAACCCAAGGGGAAGCACAAACATACAAAACAGGCAAGACACAGACAAGCAGATCTTTTCCAAGCTATTGCCAATGACTACAGGGTGCTGTGAAGGCATGGTATGGCAATACCACAACAGCTAGGTCAACGGGGGCCAAAAGGAGTGCACAGGTCCTCTTCTAGAAACACCTACACATCTTTGTTCTATGGCGATAGTCTCTCTGGTTCTGCTTGCCTGGCATTTATCATAGACTGCACCTGGGCAAAAAGGAAAAGGAAAAGAGTCATTTGGGAGCTTATCTGCTTTCACACTGATGCCTAGAACTGACCTTGCCATTCCTCTGGAGGTTTTGTGCTTAGTACACCATGAACCCAGCAGCAAACCTCAAAAATGGTGCCTCTCCTGACTGACTAGAGGGCAATGAAGGAAGACATTCACTCTTTTCTTCTGTCTGCTTTCTTTCTTCTAACCTCCTCCTTCTCCCAAGAAACAACCCACACTTCTAACTCACTCCCAAACTATTGTCTCACTTCACTGACTTTGAATTACTTGTGTTTTAATACCCTGCAGGATCAGCAGAGACAGCTCCCTTGAATAGGGGGAGCTAGGCAGAAAAAGTGCTCCCTCCCAGTTTGGGATAAAGGCAGATAGAGAAGGGCCACAGAGATCTCTGTCGTGAAGCTTCCCTCACCTCTCAGGTAATTCCAGGGCACATTCACCCCATTCTTCTGTCACCCTCCCACACCTTTCCTCCCTCTCAGAGCACTCATGGTCCCTTGCACCCTAGGCAGTCTGCTGCTGCTGCTTATGCTTTTCTTCCCCCCAAGACAGCAGACACACAATCAGAGAAACAGTCCTGGGCTCACCAGGGTTCTGGTGTGCTCAGCAAAGCTGACCCCATGCCCACAGAGCCCCAGCAAGACACCCTACCTCCTGCAATATGAACTGCAAGGGGTCATCAGGCTTCTGGATCAGCAGTTTTTCTGTGATATCCTGAGACACAGACAGACAGACAGAAGGAAAGAATTATTGATCCTTGGATAGATGGATGCCTGAACTTCCTGTTCCAAAGCCATCTGCATTTTAAAAAGCAAGGATCTCTTCAAACACCAAAGATGATCAAGGGTCCTTTTCTACTGCTTTTTCTTTAGTCTATACTTAAGAAAGCACAGGACAAGGAGGGGTCTGGGGAAGGGATAATTTGGTTCAAGCTAACTTAGGCCAAGCTTCTCACGTAAGCCTCTGGAAGGAGATGAGAAATATGTATTTCACCTGAAATATCTGTAGAATTTTATGTTCCTCCACATAATTCATGGCGATTTGATAGGGGTCTCCAAAAGCCTCTGGATTCTCCAATGATTCAAATGTAATCTCTGCTGCTGACAACACAGTCTCAACGGTGTTACTGCCATCCTGTGTGGATTCAGAGGTGTACATCTCGACTTTGAAACCTGGAAGTTCACCCACAGGTGATCTGATCTCAGGTGAGCTTTCCCTGGATGCAGACTATACAAAGAGCAGGAAGTGGTGCTCAGAACGTGGTGGTTTCTTGACAGCCAGGTGATCTGCAAACACTGGCAATTCTACTACAGATGGCTGGGCTGCAGATGCTGGTGCTTCCACGCCAGGTAAGTCATCCAGTGATGGTGGGGATTCAACTACAGGTGTGTGGTCGTCAGGTGGTTCAGCAGCTGTGGTATGCAGATTCCTCCACTTCAGATTCTGAATGATCATTGAACCCCTGCTACAATACTTAGCAGATAAAGAACAAGAGTATTTTAAACATCTATCGCCACAGAGTAGACACAGCACCTTACTCCATCCTCTGCAAATATGCTGCAGCTGCACTTAAAGCATGCACTAATAGGGTTTATTTCTGTGACTGGCCCCACCTGCACCTTCTGCATGATCACAGGAACTCTACCCAAGCTCTGTCCCAGGCCTTCAGAACTGGTTTGAACTATGCAGCAGTTGCTTCTGTGCCTGATCCTCACTTACTGACTAGTTTTCAAAGCGTGAATCTGAGCGTGTAATCTAGGCAGCTTTGTCTCTGTGGAAGTCCCTCAGATGGAGGAGACTCTGACCCATTGACCCGACTCATGACCCTTCCTTGCCTGCGACTCTCGGTGAGCCCTCTTGTGCACGCTGCCTGCACTGTGGTTGCCCCCAGCTCCTGCCTCATTCCGTGCTTGGTGCAGCTCCGGGTTTGCTCCCTAAGAGCAGCAGCTGAAATTTGTGCAGGCTTTACTCATCTACCCCTCGAGCAGCTAGCTGGCCGGGGACTGTGCTGTATGCGTGCCCCACACGCCCATCCCCGGGCCTGTGACTGAGTGCGGGCAGTCTCCCCCTGTTCCTTCCTCCCATCCCGAATCCCGGCTGCTGCAATGTTGCCTGAAGCAACACTCTCTTTAGGCAACATTGGTGCTGGGGTGGGGACCGAGGGGGAGCAGGACCTGCGCTCACCCCCCTGGAACGAGGAAGGAGGCTGTTTGTTCCTGGCGACAACGGGTTTGACAACGGGGTTCGCTTCGTGCAGAAGGGAGGCGGTGGGAGGCCGGGCCGCGGCGCTCGGGGGGAAGCGGGGCGGTGCCGCCAGGGAAGCGAGGGGAGCGCTTCCCGGCCGGGGCTCTGCCTCACCTGCCCCCGGTTCTGCAGGGAAGGGCAGGGGGCGCTTCGCCCCCCGCCGGCGCCGGCTCTTTCTGCCGCTCGCCGCTCGCCGTAGCCGGGGGAGAGGGGGGTGGGCGCGGGAAGCCGCGGCGGTTGCCGGGGTAACCGCCGTCACGTGCCTCGGCGCGCGGTGCCGCCGGCGTCACGCAGGCGCTGAGTGCCGCGCGGCCATCTTGTGTGAGGGCGGAATTGGAGGGGGAATGCCGGAGTTAATCGGTGGGAAAAGACGTCCGGGATCTACGAGTCCCGCCGATCACCGAGCGCCACCACAGCAGCTGGGCAGTGGCTGTAAGTGCCATGTCCAGCCTTTGCTTAAACATGCCCAAGGGACGGTGACTCCACCACCTCCCTGGGCAGCCCATTCCAATGTCTAACGACGTTTTCTGTGAAGAAATTCTTCTTGATGTCCAACCTAAACCTCCCCTGGCGAAGCTTAAGACTGTGTCCTCATGTCCTATCGCTGGCTACTTGGCAGAGGAGACCACCCCCCACCTGGCTACCATCTGTTTACAAGTGGTTGTAGAGAGTGATAAAGTCCCCCCTGAGCTTCCTTTCCTCCAGGCTAAGCATCCCCCAACTCCCTCAGCTGCTTCTTGTAGGACTTGTGTTTCAAACCCAGCTTCATTGCCCTTCTCTGGACTCACTCCAGCACCTCAATGTCTTGTAGTGAGGGGGCCCAGAAGTGGGCTCGCTTCAGAGGAGACAGGATTTGGGGTGTCGCCTTGCCAGTCCTGAGTACAGGGGCACAATCACTGCCCTGGTCCTGCTGCTCACACAGTTCCTGATACAGGCCAGAATGTCACTGGTGGTGGTGCCTAGCACTGGCCCTGGTCCTGGCCCTGGCTCTGGTTCTGATCTTGGTTCTAGTTCTGGTCTTGGTCCTGGAAAAGGACACGTCAAATAGGTTGTACAGGGAAACAGGGAAGCGAGAGGTAGGGTAGTAGAATGCCGAGAGAAATATTTCCATGTACATCGGTGTGAGAGGTACTTTCTCCTGTCCTCAGTTTTACATTGATCCAGACAGTTGGTGTTCTGCGTGATGAACTTTGTCAGAAAAAGCAAATAAACAGACTGCCAGTTTTCCCCAAAGAGAAGATGAAAGGATAAAGATAAAAGCTGTGCTGGGTTACCACAGTAACCAGCTTCTGACATATTCTGGTTCATGCTTCAGTCTGACAAGAGCTGGGTTTGAAACAACTGGCTGAAACTGCCATGGGTGCTTATGGGGATGAGAGCAAGGGAGATACAGGACTTCAAAAGCTGTTCTAAACTTACAGATGTCACTTCCATTCAGAGCAGTTTACTTTGTGTGAGTTTTTCAGGTTATGCCATTGGCCTTTTAAGAGAAACGGTCGCCTCACTGCTCCCGTACCAGGTTCATGACAGTGCTGTCCATGTCCTCAGCAACGCTGACCACTCAGATCATCTTGCACTGGACCACTGCTGTTTGCACTCATGGGATGCTAGGTCATTCCCTCTCTGATCCCTTCTTGCGTCTCCTGTTTCTCCATGTGACAGTGATGGTTCGAGACAGCGTGGGATTGCCGGCTTTTTGTAACCGCTGATGCAGTTTTATCTGAAGGAGGCATCTTGATATCAGTTGTGTGTTAGGGTGGTTGCGTGCTGAGCCATCCCAGTGCTGTGTTCCCCACAGCATGACTCCCTGCAGGATTTCTCCCATGGGTTTCTCTTCTCTATCCTTTACTGGACGGGACTAAGCAGTTCTCAGCTGCCTGCTGGCTTCAAATAGTGTCATGCTGTGGGTAAATCTCGAGCCCCATGTGTTCCTTTCATCTGTGCCTCATTGGTAAACAGCAGATCTCTCCATTTCCAACCCCACTGCCTACTGCAGGGATCTGGCTGCTGGCTCTGGAAAGCTAGGATTTTGCACAGGGAAGTAAGATGAATGACTCTATTAAATAAACATCACTGCTCTGTTTATTCTTTCAAAAGAACAGATTAAAAAAAGCAGAAAATGCATTTTAAATGCATTAAAAATTCTGGGCAAAATAATGCCTTAAATACAATGCTCATGTAAGATGAATCACATAGTTTTTTTTCTACACAGGCACATAGAAAGCAAAAATGTATTATTATATCATTATTTATATGGCACCATATGCTAAGTCTGGAACTTAAAGACTTTGAAATAAATAAGAAAACACCAGCTGCAGATTAGCAATACACTCCTTTATTGGGAGTCACTGTGTAACTGTGGCTATCATTCCTGCTGTTAAGTTAAAACTTAAATAAATAGTCAGAGAAATAAGATAGCCATTAGAGATTCAGTGTCTGTCTCCTGGGGACACTTTTTCTAACAGCTGTAACAAAGACCTGCTGCTGGTTTTGTCCTATCTCTGTAGTAACTCACTGCATTTGTCCCTGCAGTATCACACAGTTGTTCAGTAGAGATGGTTGAGCTGCTCACTATAAATAATGTTGGTTAACAATGTGGCCCCTTTTGGGTTAATAAATTATGCTCAAACCACTCTTGAGCCGCTTTGATTGGTTTCTTGCAAGTCTGCAGCGGAGAGTTGGAAGAAATCACTTTCCACAGTCTGTTTGCTTTGAATATTTCTTCTTATTTTATTGAGCTGTAAATATACAGATAAAATAGCCAAATCCCGAAAATGCCTATCTCAAATTCTGGTCGCCTCATCCGCTACTTGAAAATCGTAATGTGATGCATGGGATAAAACGTATCAGCAAATTTAAATGTCATTGCTTAAAGGAGTAGAGGGCTCGGTCAGCACCATACTGGGGCATTTGTCTCCCTCCTTTGTGCGGGATTTGCTGTCAGAAGCCGGGTTTTCCCCCAGGCTGAGATTGGTGGCTGGAGCAGGGAGCTCAGCTGCCACATGATCCATGGGATGCGGCAGCCCAGTCGATACCCACAGTCGGGGCCTTGCGCTTCTCTGCACGTTGCAGCCCCAAAACTCTTTGACCTGTGGTTTTGCACAGTTGCAGCCAGGCATAGTTAAAGCCTTCCTGAGCTCTGGTGAACAAAGAGCGGCTTTAGGTCACGGAGCAATGATAAAAAAAAATCCCAGGCTGTGAGGCAGAGGCTTGGGATCCTTGGAGAGACATCTCTGCTCATCTGTGTCCTGACCGGTGACTCTGTGGGGGTCTTGACGCTGCCCTGCACATTGGTTCCTTACCTCAGTGGTGGGTTAATTGTTCTGCCCATGACCCAGAGGGTTTTTGAGGAAAAAACCAGGCTGGGAGGAGGGCAGGTGTTAGTGCAAGAGAGTGAAGAAAGCCATCTCCTGCATGAGGTAGAGGGCTGGGGTGCAAGGGGAAGAGAGGTGGCTGGGGCTGCTGATTTGCATCCAGACTGCTCCTGTACCAGTAACCTTTGATGTGGGTGTGCTTCTGGCAGCGATGTTGAAGAGGGGACTGTACCCAGCTGTCTGCGCTTGTACAGGTGGCTCCGAGTGTGCTGGCAAATGCAGCTCTTCCCCCAGCGCTTCCCGCAGCTCGGGCTCTGCCCGCATTTCCCAGCAGAGAGCAGCAGAGCCTCGTAGCTGCTCGCATTGGCCTCGGAGTGCGGCAGCCTCCGAGACCTTCTGGCAGCGCTTGCCTCCGCAAAGCACAGCAGTAAACCTTCGCTAAGCTCGCAGGCATGTCAGGCCTGTCAAGAGCATTGGTGTGGGCAAACAGAAAACACTTGCTCTCAATATCGAAGATTCGGGGCTTTCCCGAAAGCCAAGACGTTTGCAGAAATCAGTGAGACCTTTCTTGAAGGCGTGTTCTCTGAATTGTCTTTCTGCTCAAAGTTTGCCGAAAGGGAGTGCCTCAAGTAAGGCTTCAGAAAGCGGGGGCAACAGGATAAGCAAACCTCGTTCATAGAAAACCAGCACAGACTGGGTAACCCCTCGAGGTCTCCTTAAGCCCAGTCTTCAGCAATGCAGGAAAGAGACATGTTATTAGCGCCTGTGTTTGGAAATATTTGCTTTGGGAACCTGTTTAGCCTACCTTAGATTTAACCCTTTCTGTTAAAAATAAAATTTCAGCTGACTCTTGTTCCTTCATTTGTAATGTTACCAGGAGTGTTACTGGAGATAAAGCTGAATGAAAAAAGTGGGATAAAGCTTTTTTGCCAAGGTGTCAAAACTAATTAATCTGAGTCTAGTTTAGATAACATTCTCAAGGCAAACAAGACTTTGTTCCCTGTTTGGAAATTTACCTGCTGTTCCCGTGGCATTTAAGTTTGTCAAATTTGGGATTGTATTAGGAGCTCCTCAGGAGTATTAACTGAGACAGGTTTTGTCATTCCTTAATTGTCCCATTCTAGTTCCTGAAACTATTACGGTTTTATACGTTCTCTTGGAAAATAATCACAGACTTTCTGGGAGGCCCAGTCCTTGTAAGGCAGAAGGCTTAAGTCTGGTCTCACCATCACATGGCATGAGAGGTAGGGGATGCTGTGTTCTGGCTGAAGTCTATGGTGAACCTTCATGCAATCCTGTCTCCCTCACCTGTGAAACCCCTGAAGGAAGGAAGGGTCCAGATGTGAAGTTCAGCTGAGGGAGTGGGGCTTGTGGAGGATGCTGGGCATAAGGACAGCAGCTGGGTGCTGGGAAGACTCCAGTTTGCTCTTTTGCTCCATCCTGCGAACACTGCCTCATTGCTGTGCTCCTCTCTGCTGTGAACCCATCCCTGGCATTGGAACAGGGAGGCAGGCATGATACGGAGCAGGATTTTGGAAGGGAAATGTATCACGCAGTGACAGCAAGACCCTGTATAACCCTGTCAGTAGGTCTCTCTTGAAGAGGCTGTAATCCACAGATGGTTGTGAGGGGCTTTCTGCATTCCTCAAAGCCTTGTGGCCAGAGTACCCTCTTCATCTTCTCTTCCCCACACCCCCTTATTGAGCCTGTATGCCAAGCTAATTTAAAATACGATACAGACCGCCTAAGCCCTGGGGTCACTTAGCTGGCCTCTACAGCCTCCCACCACTCACCCTAGGTAGGATCTGTCCTTCTTTATTGATGCAGATGATACTTTGTCTCTGAATCGTAGCTGTACATGGGAAAGGTGCAATTAGCGGCTGCAAGGAACCAGGCCTGTCTGCCTTCCCTTGTTTAACAGAGGCTTTAATTAAAGACCCCCTGATGCTAGAAAGGCACATTAATTATTCATCTGAAAACATTTACATAGAGTCCCCCGTTTCCCTTCTTCAATAAATTATCAGCTTCACATCTCCATAATTCATCGAAATGACTAAAAATACATTGTCTCAGCCTCCATCACCTCCCTTTTCACTTTATCTATTCCAACTGTGATGGGTTCAGTGTCTTAATGTGAAGGTCTCCTACTGCTCTTAAGTAAAAAGGGAGGATGGAATACAAGGGGGAGAGGGAGAGGGAAAGATTTGTACCTTGATGGTAGTTATGCAGATGGCAGTAATTTTTGGTTTTTTCTTTCCCACGAAACTGGCATGATCCTGAGGTTTGAAGAAGCTCATTGACTATTTCTAATAAGGAAAAATCCACTGAGAGGAAGAGAAAAGATGTTTCCAGGGGCAGAAGAGGTCTGGATTTAGATTGTTTCTATGCTCAGATGTAGACAGCCTGTGTGATCCTTAGTCCAGCAGTTAATCTCCCTAGATCATCTCTGTACCTCACCTGTAGACCAGGCCAGCAGTTCCCTCTCAGCCTGGTAGAGGGATGCTACTTAACTAATTAGAAGCTGTTCCAATATAGGTGTGTGGAAGAGGAAAAAGCAGATAAGCTTAGGCAGAGGGAGAAGTTTTACAGCAATTCACAACAAAGATGTCACTGCAGGCACAACTGAGGGAAATTCACTGCAAATGGTTTTCTCCAACATGTTTCACTTTGTGACAAAGTGAACCATCACATGAGAGAGGAAAAAAACAGTCCTCTGAGGGCTGGTTTACATGGGGAGTTAAGACAAATTAGTGTGAGGTGTGAGATAATGTGCAGAAGTTGAAGTGCACTTAACCTCTGTGTGGGGGCTCTGATACAGGAAGAAAATGGCCACGGGTCACTATGGTGACAATTAAACAAAAGCAAAGCAAAGGTCACTTTATCTCCAAATATCCATGCAGGGCTTAACATGCTTTCATGTGCACTCATGTCACATCTTTGGTAATTTACCTTAACTTTCATGAATGTTCTAATCTGCAGGGATTGGAGAAGTGCATACTCCCCCTGGCTCCAAATAACTACTGGTCCTGGAAAACCAGGAGCAGTCTCAGTGGGTTGACACAGAAATCAGACCAGATGTGCTCTCCTGGGAGCAGGGGGAGCCAGATGCTGCAAAGAGGTGATCTTCTAGGATGATGGGGGGAATGAATACCAGCAACTTTCTTGGGATGTGGTCAAAGAGGACATTAGAGAATGAACCAGGAAAGGAGTGCTGATTTCAAAGGAGTTGGCCCACTTACCTTTAAAGGTTCAGCATTTTCAGAGGGAAATAAAAAGGTTTATTTTTGGCCCTGAGCAAACACAGGGGCTAAATCTGAGACTAAAAATGGGGTGGAACTGATTACAAAGAGAGTGATACACTTATCTGAAGCATTACTCTTCTGTAAGGGTTTTTTTTTTCTCTTGCCCTTGTTGCTGTTTTAGATGGGCTATCTTGGCTCAGCAGTGAATAACATGGTGACAAAAACCTTGTACAACCATAAGGATATGTCTAAACCTTGGGCACTGCAATCTTAGAGCTGAGGGACTGGAAGCCCTTCCCGCATTCAATAAGTTGATTAAATTTTCTAAGATATAAATATCATCTATTGCTTACCAATTAAATTACAGTTTGGATTATGTTATTAAGGGATCTGAATTAACATTCTTCTGGACGTCAGAGAAGCATGTTTTTGTAGGCAATAGTTAAAAGCTCTCATTCTTTTCTTCCATCTAAAAAAATTGAATTAAAATTTTTTGTAGTGAAGTTTTTAGCACTCATATTGTCTATGGAGACCCCTTAAAAATTGTGCTGGCCATGGCTTTCGTCCAAATGCATGTAAGTATCAATCTTGAGATACCTCATTCACAATCCAGCCTTTGCTGTTAAATTTGTATTTGCCTTAACATGCTTTGAAGTAATAACCAGTGCTGTGTCTCCAGGGGGATAGGACAATATGTAATTGGCTTAAACAGAAGGAAGATCTCGTTAGACATTAAGAAGCCTTTACTAATGGTACAGTAATTAAGCACAGGAATAAATGGCTTGAGGCCTTCTGCCTGTAGAGAAGTTTGGATGAACACACTGAGTCCCGTTTTCTCCCACAAGGAAAGCAGAGATCATTCTTTGCAGTTTCTTTCAACCTTGTTTTCTATGATTCTGCGTATGTCCACGAAGTTTTCTTGCCAAAAGTGGCAATAGCAGCATTTTCATTGCCACTGCATTGTCATTGAAAATGCTGCCCCATCAGTGCCCCAGTGGAAGAACCAGCTGAAAAAATAGAATGCCAAAGAGGGCATCCTTTCTTTCCAAGCTGGCAGGAGCAAGCCATTCTGGAAGGTGATGTACATCTCCCACAACCCATGCTCCAGCTTCCTTGGTTGAGCCAAATTGTCTTCCCTGTTTGTCAAATGGGAGAAGTGTTAACACTGTAATTAGAAACATTAAAGCAATCAAAATGAGGCATACAGGCATAATTAAGGCACTATTGGTTTATGTCCCCTGCAGGCATTCTTTTAGAATAAATGACTTTTTGGTTTAATTTAAGCCTCTTCCAAAACATCACTAAAACAAAGGGGCAAAGGAGTTTCTATCCATATATTCACCAGTAAGACTACTTAGTTTTCAATCTCATAACCTAGTTTTTACTGGTAAAATTTCCCTGCACTGACAAAATCTAGAGGGTATTGCTGAATAAAGAGCTTAACTTGAAAAGAATAAGTTGGGTCTGGACAACAAGAATCAAAGAGGAGCAAGAGAGACTTCACTGACTCTGGATCAAGCCCTTCATAAAAGAGGAATTAGCTGTGCTTGCCAGTGTTGGACATGATGTTATGAAAGTGCCATTTCTTCCTGAGAAGGAAAGGTACACAGAATAATTAAGAAGGCTGGAAGAGTTTTTTCCAACCTGGATGGGTGATAAAAAGAGAGATGAAGATCAGGAACATCGAGTGAGTATGGAGGAGTTGCAACTCTTCTGCCCCTCTGTAAGACTGGAGTGGTGTTGCACAACAGAAGAGGTTGAGCCCCACTCACAGTGCTCACTGGGTTAAGCCTTGGAGGCGTGGATGTCCAGCTCTGACTTGCTGAGGCTGAGCTGTCTGCAGACTGTAGCCACAGCCTGTCTAATTGAGAACGGTGGGCCCAGCACCGCGTGCACATGTGTATGCGGCGTGGTTTGGGTGCTGACAAAGAAGCGCTATCGCCACCCATTAGAAAAGTTCTGCCTCTTGGTTCCTCATTCTGCCATAGCAATACTTCTTGTGAGCTTGGTAGCTGTAATAGCCAATTCAGCCCGAGAAAAGGGGTCAGGGTTACCCAGGGGTCAAGGCAGAGTTGCTTGCACAGGGTGTCTTAGTATAGAATGGGAATATGCACATCCAAATATGTGAATATTTTCTGTCCTGGTTGCCTTCAGCTTACAGGAAGGTTGAGCAACTGGAGAACTGGCATGTGGACTTTATTTGAGGTTGATATTAACCTTCCCGCTGGTGGGAGGTTACAGTGCCTACTGAGTATTCTTAATGGCCTGGGAAGAATATTCAAATTTGACCATCTCTGCTGAATATGTTCTCAGAAATATCTTCCTTGTGTCCAGTCTTCCCTGTTTTAATGAACTCTGTGTCTTTGATTTATCCTCTGATGAGATCCCATGCAAACCCTCAGTCTGTCTGGTACAGGCAAGAAGTATAATAGAGCCGGCTAACGGTGGTGCAGATGGAAGGACGTGGCCACTTTCTTTGAGGACCTGACTCCCCGACAGGATTAACAAGGCCCATGTTAGCACTGTGGGGTGACCGTCCACTCATAACTATTCCGGACTCAGCTGTTTGCCCATGAGCCAGAAGAGTGACAGCTCCACTGTTGGCATCTCCCACCACCAGTTCCTGGACTTGGCTGCTGTGAGCTGCAGGCTAAACTCATCATGTATTCCTTGATGCAGGTAAAATGAGAAGCAACAGGTAGTGCAGGGTACTGATCCTAGCACTGCCCTCACAGGTACCAAGTGCCATCCATTAGGATCTGAATGTTCCTGTGCTGGACAGCTGAGAAGAGATGGCAGCGTAAGCCACAGAGGTAAGTAACAGACTCTGAGTTTCGTTGTAGTTCTTCATGCTAAAAACAAGCCGTGGTAAGAGTCAACAGGTGTACCCTTCCTCCCCAAAACTGACTAAGCAAGAGGTTCAGGGATGCAAGGGGAATTTTTT
Organism: Tichodroma muraria; assembly: GCA_013390105.1. Taxonomy (NCBI): domain Eukaryota; kingdom Metazoa; phylum Chordata; class Aves; order Passeriformes; family Sittidae; genus Tichodroma; species Tichodroma muraria. The sequence continues at coordinate 130,894 of WAAG01001304.1, forward strand.
TGGCTCATATTTCAGCACTCACATGAAGACTAGAACTGTGGAAATGACATTTGTCTTTGCTCACTCTAGCTGTGGCTAAGATCTCTGCAGTTATAGAATGACTGGAGCGAGTAGCTCCCATATCCCAAAGCCTTGCCCTGTTAGTGAGGCTGCTGCTTCCCCTGCTTGCTTGGCTTAGGTTGCCTGGGTTAGGATTGCTGAAGTTCCTGGACAGAGAAAGAAGTACAGAAGAACCTTATGCTGGAGAATCTCCTGCAGCACCTCTGCAGGGGGGCACAAATGCCGCTCCTCTGCCTCACTTTTTTTTGTCCCTGTCCCCAGTGAATGTTGCCACAGCTGATGTGCCATCTGTACAGAGCAGACTGACAGCCCTTTCCCTTGCCCTATGCCCTCTGCAGAGGCAAGGGGCTGGCAAGGCTGCGACAGACGTGCAGAAGGACAAGGTGAACGTCACAGGCAGCTCCAAGAAAAGAAAATCCATCTGAAACCTTGCTCCATATGGGGAAGTACGGTTCCAGCTGTTCAGCCTTCGGAGTAAGCTGGCTCTGAAGCTGCTGCTACCCTGGCTGTAATGCTAGGCAAGCACAGCCCCATCAGAGCTGGTGAATAGGGGGAAAGCAGCAGGGGTAGCAGCATCACGCTGGTACAAGGAATCTCGTGATGCTATTGCTCCCCATGATTATGCTGTTAACAGCCAAGCAGGGTGGAGTTTAATGAGCAAAGGTAGATGAGAAAAGGGAAACAACTGAGACAAATGATGTTTAAATGTGATGGCTCATTAAACAAAAGCTCTCTGCTATGTTTCTTTCCTTGGTAGCAACAAAAGGGACAATGGCCATAAGTAAAAGGCAACCCGCTGACAGCAGGAAGGATTTATAGAAAGTAACACACTTAATTTAGCTGCTTCAGCACGAATAAGCAGAGGTATTTTGCATCAAGTAACTCAAGTGAAGGGTTTTGCAATGTCTTTGTATGAGGCAGAGTGATCTTTTCTGCCCAAACCCTAGGAGCTTCTTGCTATTTGAGTATCAAGGACAAGTCTTGCTTTTCTTCATATCTGAATTCCTGTCGTCTTCAGATGTTTTATAATGCAGAAGTCAGTGCAGTGTGGGTTGGGGTCCTCATAACTAATGTGTCAACCATCTTATCTGGCCTGGCTTAACAATGCCTGCCTGTGGGGCCCTGATCCTGACCAGATTCTATAGCTTTTACTGAACTGTAGGCCTTCACAGATTTTGAGAAGTTGTGTTAATAAATTCTCCTTCAAAAGATAGCAACAGCTTCACTAGTGTTCTTCCTGACAGATGTGAAACCACTTCCCAAAGCATCCGTGTGGTAGAGGCTCCACACCCCCCTCCAACTGAGCAACTATTCCAGCGTTTCATTGTCATTATTCACTTGTCAGTATATTGCCCTCTCCAGTGAGGATATGGAGGACAGACTATTTCCTCCTTCTTTGCTAAAGCCTTACTCTCGATTGTGTACTAGATTGCCTTTCAGCTTTCCAACAACATGTGAGAAAAGATCTCCATAATGTTCATCTATCTTGCAAGGCAGATGGCTACTCCTCATTTGTGTAAATCATGGAACTGTGTGTGATTTTCTGCCTGAAGGGAAAAATGCAGTCTATCTTATTGAAGTTCCTATTGTGTTATTTATGAAACTGGTGAAGGCAATAGTCTTCAGGCATGAAATACCTGATGCCCCAGGAGCTCCCACCTTTAAGCTCTTGAACTGAGAAGTTGGCCCTGCAATCCAACAAGAGTGGAGATGGGTCCTGGGACTTCTTTGCCAGTTCAAAATGTGTCAGGAATGAGAAAGACTGAGTACACGATCACTTCTGATGTTAGGATATCTTGAATAGCAAGAGAATGATATCTTTACTTCTCTTTTCTTGTTTTCTGCATGGGCAACTGTGCCTAATCAGAGATCACATTGTCCAGTACTGGAAAATTTAGTCATTTGGATGCTGTAGAAAGTATGCTGCTAGGTCTCTCCATAACAAAAAACAACAACTTTGGAGCAGATGCAGAGAGATGAGATTTAGGCCCCCTATTCACTGACCTTTTTGAAGGTCACGTGCCAAGGAACTAACACAGATTCTAGTATTCCTGTTGAAATGAGTGTGCACAACAGCAGTGGTTTTGTTGGTTGTCTTCTGCACATGACTGTGCTGACATTGTAAACCACAGTAAAACAGATAACTTTGTTCTGTCTGATGTAACAGAAGGTCTTCTGTCCCCCAAATATCATTTGATCCAACAGGGATTGAACTGATTTGAAAGCAGCTTTCATCAACACCCTCTCTGTTCCAAGTAAGGAGCTTGCACCATTGGAACTACCTATTCACAAATCTCGTTGGGAAGGCAGTCAGCAAAATGCAGTGTCCATACAGAAAGTGCTTATTGGTTAAGAGATTACAACTCTGTGGACAGGAGAAATGATGCTGAGACAATTTATCTACAGTGAGGAGTTTAAACATTCAGTTCTCACTTCCATACCACTGCATCTCCTACTTAGTGGATGTCAAAATGTTGCAGTTGAGCAACATCTCATTTTGTGCATAGAAATCAATGGTCTGATTGATTGCCCTCAGACTGGTTTTTGTTCAAAATTGCTGAAGCCCCATTACCTGGATGACATGAGTCAGAAAAATTAAAGTCTCACTGATTATGATGTTATAAAGCAACCTGAGTCTGCAAAAGAATAACCTACATACTTGATATCAGGCTTGTTTTTTTGCAATTGACACTTTGAAGGCAGATACCTAATGCTAGAGCAAGCTACAAGAAAAGCAGAACACAACAATAAGGCAAGGCCAACTGGATATGCAGTGACTGAAGCATGTTTTACCTTAGAATCTGGCAGAGTGGATGTCCAGGACTTCTTACTGACAGCAAGATTTACCTCCAACTGCATTGCTTAAGTGCAGGTATGTGGAAAGCTCTGGCACTGCAGAGATCAGCAGAGATCCAGTCAATGCAGGTGGTGCACTGGAGAGTTGTGCTGCTCTTGTTAGACACAGTAGACACAGCTGATGGGTTGAATGGCTCTCCAGAGTCTACAGCCTCCATTGACTCCTTTTCTGTTGACTGTAAGCAGACATTTGGCCCCAAGTGCACATGCAGGTGGTACCCACAGTCCAGACAGCCACATCTCACACATGCCGTGAGGACACACAGTTCTTCCCTCTCCTGAGCTGCACAACTCACCTTGGTGTGCACTGCGTCAGTCAATAAAAAAAGCAAGCAGCTGGAAAAGCCAAAGAATAATCTCCAATTCCCTGGGAATAATATCAGTTTAGTGTTTAAGACAAGTCTTTCCACCTTATTTCACTCTGTGAGGATGTAGAAAGTATTTGGAAACTGAGTCTTAAGTTGGAATGTGTTCTGAAGGGTATTTTCACAAAACATTCAATCCCAGAAGTCAAGAATGTATAAATGTATATATAAATGTCTTGCTCTGAAAGACATTTTGCCCACCCCGTCTATCTTATAAATTACTTCTTCTCCTGACTTTGCTCCCATGGATTTCCTAGAATTTTCTTAGTTCTTTCCAAGTGGCCTCTCTCCAGTTTCACATCTATTGATGACCACATTTTCTTCCTGTGTGTCTATTGAAGGCAATGACTACTGTATCTCCTCCAAAACACCTCCCCATGGACAGATCCAGGGAGCTTCTCATGACAAAGAGCAATTTAATGTTCATACACATTATGCTGGCATGTAAACCCACCAAGGATGACCAGAAGAAATGGGACCTGACTGTCTTCATAAATTTCCTCAAGTGCCTGGTGGGTAGCAGAACATGCTCTTGCCAATGACCTCTGAGATTGCAGTATAAAATTAACCTAAAGCATCTAAAAAGCAACTGGAGGGGAAGGATGTATTTTATGTCAATTCAGTTAAAAAGTCCTCAGAATTAGTTGCCTGAAGTGTTTGGGAAAGCTGACAAAGTATAATAGCACAGAGACTATTTTCTTGCTTCTCAGCAAAGACAGCATTAATCGTCTGGGCTTAATATAGCCTTCCACATGCCAACTGGGTGCAAAATTATGGCTGGTATTAGAAAACCACTTACCATGTGGACAGCCTTAAAGTGCAATAAGCTATGGGGTGTGGATGCAGATGGAGTATGCCTAAGGACAAACAGTGACCTTGAGAATTGTATGCCATGTCCCTGGAGATATAGTGCCTCTTCATTATGAACCCTGACAGACGTGGAGCTCTTCATCAGTGGTGGGACTAGGAAGGACTTAGATTTGGAGCCAGGCTTGAATTTTGCAGTCCAGGTGTATCTAGAGGTGTCTGAGCATGAGAGATTTACTGGAATGGGTTGTATACACCATTATAATGTCTGTATTCATGATGTATAGGCTAATATACATCAAGAGTGTGTCAGAGAGAGAATCCACAGCTTCAGATGTTTGCAACTACAGCACATATAGAAAAATCCCATCCTTTTCTGTACCCAACCTGGCTTGATTGGTGTACCTTCTGCCAAATGGTTATCCTTATTTTGATAGAAAAGGAGCAGAAATATGGCTGAGTATCGCATCTGAGGCTTTGTCTTAGCACTTGAAGAATGCAGAGTATATCAAATAAGGTCAAACCCTTTAACACCCTGCATTGTAGTGTATGTAAAATGCAGCTTTAAGGTTGTTGTTCTGGTATTACTACCTAGTAAAGTGGGCTCAGTGGTGCTATGCTTATATAACCCTTTCTTTTCTGTGCATGAATTGTGTCTCAATCCTGTTTTTCTCACAGTAGATTTTCTCGAAAGTTATTAATAAACAATTTTAACTAATAAGTTTCAGGTCTTGCAATGTGTTCTTCATTGTTCTATCTGTAGTTGGCCTCCTTGGTTATGCAGCAATCTCTATTGGTGGTCTTTGATGAGAAGATTAATTTTAAGAGCATGATAATAAATACACTGTCATTAAAGTCTTTTGGACAAATGTAAATCTTTGCTAAAATTAGAAGACATTCAGCACAGTATTTCCGCAGTTATCCAGACACTGACATACAACATCATCATGCAGAATGAGTGGAGCAGAAGGCTGATTCATGGATCAGGATTTTTGATAATCAACCAACACTAGTATTTAGGTAATTATGTCTGTACAGGATGTTGTGACATGTCTACCTTACGTGTAGTGCCAGTCAAGGAGACAGCTTCTTTTTATAACTAAAATATACCTTTCCTGCCTGAAAACATTATGATAATTGTGGGACTGTCTCTTTTTACTGAGCCACCTACCACTTGATGAAAATGACAGAGCTCAGTTTGTGTGAATTAATGCTGAAAGCACAGAGGAGGTGGCTCCTCATCTGACTACTGGAAGCATGAAAGGCGTGGCAGCAGGGCTGGAACTGAAAGAAGCAACTAAAAAGAAGGGGAAGTGAGAACATCCCAGCGTTTCCAAGTGTCATCATCTCTTGTTAGTGGCCAAGATGATTGCCACTGAGACCCACTAAGCTGAGGGGCTGATCCCAGCTGGAAAAGGGGCCCCAGGCAAATGGCTGCATATTGTGCCGCTGCTTTGCTACTGCACCTCTCCAGAGGTTAGGAGCATCCTTTACTGCTGCCCACACTCTGGTGCAATCCCCTCTCTCCTGGCCACAGCCAGGAAGGGAGAATTGCCTTCACGAAAAGCAGCTGCTGTGCACTTAATGTCTCATGCAGCTGTTGCCAGATGTGTTGGTTTTTAGTTATACTGGGGGTCCATTTTCCTTCCCAGCCTGAACTGCGAAGCATTGCTCCTCTGCTAGGCTACCATTTGGTCTGTGAATGGAAGGTCAGCCCTGTCTCCAGATCACAGACACACACTGATCTCTGAGGCTCTCACTGGCAATCTTCCAACTAACTCTGCCCGTGTTCAGATTTGGGGAGAAGTAGCCTTAATTGCATGCCAGACCTCTGATGCACGCCTTGCAAAATCTGCTGAGGTCTATCTGAATGACTAAATAACAAGGCCCAAGGTGCTTGCTCTGAGCTGGAGTGCTGTAGCTGTGCTGCATCAGAACCCTGGCGGTTCAATACTGCTCACTGTGCTTCTCCCACTGGATGATACCTCACCATTCCTGCTTCCTTCTCCCTTTTCCGTTCCATCCCCATGGCAGGAAAGACTCCTTGGCTTTTAGGTGGGGGTAGGTCACAGCAGATGTGTGTTCTCCTTTGAGACTTGCCCACTGCTTGGCTTAATTAATCCTGACACATTGCAGTTGCTGTTACGGAAGAAACGTCAAGAGAAATTAGACCAGCTGGTAGCATGAAAACTGGGGAAGCGTGGTGCCTCACTTTCCTGGATAAATTTGATTTGCTTTCCTGGCAGGGGCTGGATGGCTGTGAGCAGAACAGGCTGACCTGCTCTTGCCACAGTTGCCTTGCACCGAGATCCAGTGAAAGGACAGCAAGGACTTGTTCCACAAACAAGCCAAGCAGAGGGTCTAACCAGCAGCAAATGGCATGGCTGGGCTTTCGTGAGAACTAGGACAGACCTGGGATTTGGCTTGGCTTAGGGTCCTGGTTACCTGGAGCGTAATGCTGTGAGGAGCTCTGGGGCTTTGTTGAGCTCCTCAGGGAGGAGACAAGCACTACTGAGTTGCTTCTTTATCTTCTTTTATTCTATCTATGAGCACCTTTAGCAGCTGTTTCTCACAATTTCCTTCACCTTTATATCTATTTACTTGAATGTTTTCAAATACCAATCAATTTTTTGGGATTTATCAGCAGCTTTCATGCTTTTATTTCCCTTAAAGCAAGCAACCTTCATATTTTGATGTTTCATTAGACCATCACATCTGAGCTCTTTCCTTTCTGCAGCTATCTGATTTAATAAAATGTCTAATAATACACAATGCAGCTGCACAATGCAGATGCATTGTGAGTGTGTATTTCCCCCATATGAACATCTCCTCTGTGCTCTCCTGTGGCACATCAGTTTGTAAGTCTGCAGATGCCATGAACCTGGAATAGAATTGCACTTGCAGAGAACTGGCTTTAATACTTAAATATGGTCCAAAGCTCAGGAGTATTTTTTGTGCTGTCTTGGGGATGCATGCAAGTAAAATTTCACCTCTGCTTGATAACTGGCAAAAGAATCTCTTTGTTCTACCAGACAGGCACTTACTTGCCAAGGGCATGTTACTCATATTTAAATATTAGGAACAAGACCTTGCCATGGCATGGTATCTCTAGATTGAGAAGCTCAGAAGTAAATTTGGCTTCTAGTAGGATAAAAGGGATATTTTTCTCCTGTTTTGAACACACAGTTTGCACATCCTGTTACAGTGTTGAAGATCTCATTCCTGATTTCTGCACTGGGCTCAGTGCAGGAGTGCTCCTGTGGGACTCCTCCGGGGATTGGATCATGAGCTATGCTGCACCAAGAAGCAGAGAAGAGACCAGGGACTCAGAGAGAAGAACAGAGAGGAGGAGAAAGAAGGATGGTTTTGTAAGGGCTATGCCAGTTCTTAAGGGACAAAGGCCTGCCTGCAGCAGACGTTTTGGTAGCTGTCATGGCACTGTCAGATTCTCTGCACTGCACCAGCGAGTTCTAAGCTCAGGGACTGGTCTAGGCACAGGGTTACCCATGCCAGGAGGTCATAGGAGGCAGCAAGACAGTCATGGTCTCTTGCCCGCTGTACCTATCTGTGTAAAAGAAAACTGGGCTATTGTTGGCCAGTGACAGCCCCTCTGATCTGCAGCAATCAGATCTGTGATCCCTTCTGATCGGTGCATCGTGGTTTCTGTGTGTCCGCCAAAGCTCAGCTGACCCCTGAGAGAACAGTCCCATGGTCTTGTGCATTGTGTCCCTCATCCCCATCCTACTCCATAGCCCTCAAAAAGTCACAGCATTGCTTATTCTCTCTCTCTTATGGTCAGGGAAAAGAGGGATGTTCTGTTGCACGGTGGAAGACTTGGTTTTTGGAAACAAGCCCTTCTCTTTCACTTTGGGCTTGATCTGATACTTACTGCATATATCCAAAGTGTAAGAGGGCAAAGGAAATGGGATTTGGGGGCTATGAGAAGCATGGCTCAGATATCAATCCCTAACCCTAGGTCCATTCATTTTCCCTTCACTATACTACCTTCAAGAGTTTCTAGTTTAGAGTCCTAGAGACTGCTGGACTGAGTGTCCCCAGGCTGCACAAAATGCTTGCTGTCTGTGATAACAGCAGGTCTGCCTGCCCTCTGGGTGGTGAGTTTCCAGTGAATTTATAGGAACCCCTGTGTGGGTAGGGGCGTGTGTTTGCATGGTGCTGGTCATGCTGCATGAGGTGGGAATGCACTTCTGCCTGGGTGTCTGCCACGTATCAGGCCACTGCCAGAGCTGGGGCTGTCTCATGCTGAGACAGGTGCACACACGAGTGCTGCTCTGGTATTTTTTTCCACAAATCATGGGTCTTTCACTGACCAAAACTGCCCACAACTTAGAAAGGGAAGGCCAGTTTAAGTGATTTTAACACAAGCACACAAGGGGCCCTTGGTGCTGAAAGGGTGGCTGTCCCAACTTAGGGGTACTGCTGCCCTGTTGGAAGTTGCCAGCCCTGAACAATCTGCTGAGGAAGCTGTTCAAGTTTCCCTCCCTCATCCAAGTTGTGCACAATCCTCAGCTTACATCAACCATTCTGATCGCTTAAAGTAATGTGTTGAATCCGCAGCTTAGATTTGGGAGGTTCCTGTGGACTGGTCTCCCAGCAGTTCTGTGCAAGCTCCATCGCTGCAGAGGCAGGGAGAGGACATCTGCTCTTCCACTGGCATGGCTGAACCTGAGGGAAGGCACCTCTTCATTGCCTGAGGCCTTTCTCACTCACAGCCTTACCCTGGTTTAGTTAAAGCATCACAATCCTCTCCCTGAGCTCTCTCATGTTAGTCTAAAAGTGTTTTACATCTCTTTTTTAATTCATAATTTCCTTACAGACTTAACTTGGATCATCATAAGCTTTTCTCAGTCCTGTAGAGTACAAGTGAAGTCGGGAGGGGCTTCAACTAAATGCATATTACACCAGCAAAATTTTATGGGTAGGCAAGCTCTGATGAACGTGACTGAGGACATGTGAGTATTCACAGCCATTAAGGTCAAAATAGATACAGTGTGGGTGACCTAATAGATACAGTCAGTGCAGTAGCAGGAACTGCTGTCAGTGTCCACAAACAAAGAAAGACAAAGTTCTTTCAAAGAAATAAAAAAATTATATTCACTCTGCATTATTCACCCAACCACAGCTTCTCAGGGAAACCAAGCTGTTAATGTCTGGAATGGGAGAAAGCAAAGCAAAAAGTGCAAGAGAAATAGAAACAAAGTATTTTTTCATGTTTAGCTACTGGGACTAAACTATTAAACACATTTGCTCAGGATGGAAGGATGTGATATATGAAGCCCTCAGACAGGAACAGCAGTACACGAAGATATCCCTGGGGCTTTTCACTTTGGCTCTGAAAGGTGCTCCAAGGATGGTTTTCACTGGACCCATGTGAAGGGAGGAGAGACCCCTCCACACCCTTTCCTGTAGGACTGCAGATTCCTGCAATGGAAGGATTGGCACCTGGCTGTGTCTGGAGGGAAGACTTACTGATGGTTCTGCTGTCCTCATACCCGTGTTCTTGAATAAACCACTAGAAGTTAACTATCATTAGTGTCTCAACAAATTACAAAAGGGTTGGGGACCTGCTCCTTTGGGCTCTTTAGTAAACGTGGACCTTATTAGGCATCCTTTAGAAAGTCAGCAAAGTCTTTGCAGATTTACTTCAATGTTATTAATTTACAAGGGCTATTCAATTAAGAGAGTCCACTAACTTGTAAAACTTTACTTATTTACACTGCTTCTTGGAGAAGGATTTCTCAGAGCGTGATGATGATAAGCTTAGGCATTACAAATCCTCTTGCTGCTTTTGTCAACAGGCAGCCTGAGAACATTAATCAGAGAGATGCACGCTTCCCAGCAGTGGCTTTGCTCTAGCTCCCTGCCGCTTCCCTGCTGCAGGGTATGGCCCTGCAGGGCACCAGCCTCCCTCTGAGTCTGGAGGAGCTCTGCACACTGGTATTAGCTTTTACCAGGGCTGGGGACCCCATTTGAAAGGCAGCAGGAAATCAGGATGCTTCTCATGACCACTTTGTAGGCAGCAGACAAGATGAGGCTGAGTTTGCCTCAAAAGCAAAGCACTATCCCCAAAGTGTGCATTTTGGCTCAAGGCAATTTTCTTGCACCGTGCCTCTCTCCAGTGCACGAAGTTTCATCAGAGCAAGATGTGGGGTACACTTGGGCTTCAGAGCATGCTCCAAATCACTTTCCAGACAAGTGAAAAATTGCAGGTCAACTTACTGCTGCAGAGAAGGGAAATGGGAGTGCAGGGTGAGGAGGGAAATGGGAGTATTGTGACCTCCAAGCCCTCCAGATCACCTTTAGAGATGTCCCAAATGCTTCTTGTTTGTCTAGGAGCCTCCAGGTCATTTCAGGCCAAGTCAGTCATGCAGCTCTGTTACTCACACAGCACATGTGGTAGGTAGATGCTGCTGCTGCTCCTGGGAGGTGCTTGTATACATTAATGGTATGAGGAACTTGGCACGGTTTCTGCCCTGCCCCAGCCCAGGGTGTTATTTTTCCCTCTGCCACTGCTGCAAGTGAGATTTATCATTCCCGATAGTTACTGAGATTTTGCTCTGGGCACTTGGTGAATCCCCATCTCCCTGATGTGCAGACACTGTGGGTGCATGAAGTATGAAGTTTGAACCCACCTGAGACAGACTGGGACAAGTCCTTCCTCCATGATGGACTCACTGAGATGGTGCTGGGGAGGGTGAATCAGTCGACTAACTGCTATGGGCAAGAAAGCCACTGTCACAGGCAGTGAGAAAGAAAGGTAACATCCATCTGCCTGAACAGGCAGATATTAGACACATAGAGAGTTTGACACAGGTTGTGTTGTAGTGAATTACTGCACATTTTGACCCTTTGTCCAGTTTCTGCCTCTCTGGCTACTTGGACTTCTTTCTGTGTTATTGAGAGCATTATGCTGTGTATTGACATTTGCCTTTGAAAGCTGCAGGGAGAGGATTACCCACTGCTTTCCTACATGGAAAATGCCAATAATGAAATTGAATGCAGTAGGTTCTTCCTTCACTAGGAGCTGCATGGCTTCATAAGCATGTCATGAATGTGTTGGTAGCCTTTGCTTCCCTGAAAGGGTTTGCTTCTTGAAGCAAATTGATTTCCCCTCTGAGTCAACATGAAAGCAAAGTTTTTCAGCTCTGACTATTCTACAGGTGCTTGTGCAAAATCTAATGAATGTGTTAATGTGCAATGCAAGGATGTTGCTAGGAAACTTGGGAGAGCTAAATGAGGAAATGCTGTTGATAGAGGCAAGTGGCAGGGCCTCAAAGTTTTCCTTTGCAGTCCTGCTGATGGTTACTATTATATAAACAGGACCAACTGTGACACAGTGTTGGGTCATCCTCTGGTGACAGCAGGTCTGCTTAAAAAGCAGTAAAAATAAATTTAAAGGAGGCTTGACTCTTATGGGTTTTAATGTTTTTCCATCCCAGGTAAGCTTTACTATACTATCCGCTTCTGTAAAGGGTGGATAAGTGCCTTCTCTCTTAATGTGCTGGTGAAGATTTTTGCTCTTGTTTCACTGTGCCTTTTTGACACTTACTGGTGACCAATCTGAACTGGGCTGTGTAGACCTGTCTAAGCCTCAAGTTGGGGTACTGCTTTCCCAGTAAACCTGAAAAGTTTAGTGAGCTCTAGAGCACTGGGGGAGGTGATTTTTGCCTCTACCTTTGTCTGTCTCCAGTGTGCCTCTTGGAGTTTAATTCAGCTCAAAAATGGTATTGAAAGAGAAATTTTCTTCCCCTCTTTGTGGTGTTAAAATGCCACATATAGAGCCCAATGGATGCAAAGTCAGCAGTGGCTGCTAATATCCTATGTTCGGAGGAGACCAAGAAAGTTTTAGCTCAGGTTGCCTGTGGGCACACATGGATGATCTTCCCAAGTTAACCCCTCTTGCCTTTCCCTCCTAATGGCACATTGTTTCTGTAACAAGTGTTGCTCTTCATGCCATTACTAACCCCAAGAAACAGCCCATTTTGCTTCTTCCAAAGATTAGGGAGTGCTGAGCTTGTTCTCTTTTGGAGAAACATTAAACTGCATATGTAATGTACTTTTCAACTCCTGAGGAAGTCAGGGCTGGCAATCCTGACTTCCTCCCAGCTGAAGCTGTGACATTCTGCTGCCTTAGCTTTTCTTCCAGCTTCTTCAGTACATAATATTTCTCTTCATGTCATCACTTGTTGCATTAATTTTTATATTTTATTTTTTTTTTTTAGAAACAGCTAGGGAAAAAAACCAAACCAACTAAAGAAAGTAACAAAACTCCAGTAACAAAGGGTTTTTTTTGGATGTAACTGCTTGTTCTCTCATCTCAGAGCGATCTGCAGGTGCCAGCTGTCAGCTGTAAAGTCTGCTGTGGTGTGATGTGTGGATGGGAGCAAGTTGCATGCCAGGTAAGCTTTGTTTTGGAATGAGTTGACAAGGAAGTTGTTCCTAATGTGTCCTGAAGTACAAGTTGTTTATGCAGCTCATCCTGAACAAGCCGTGATAACCTTTTAGCCCACTGCATGCCAACTGCTGGGAAAAAAAACCAACCCTGGAATAATATAGTGAATTTAAAATGTTGTTTGGAAGAATTCTTTCTCCTTGGCTCCCTAGTGTTCAGATCTAGAGATTTATTTTTTTTTAATCTTAAAGGCTTAGCAAAAGATTATCTGATATAGTTTTTTTATCTCTTAGCTGATCTAATAAAAATTAATTCCTTTCCCTAGAAACCTCTCAGCTACAGCCCAAAGAGTTCACAACTACAACAATACTACTACTGTGAACAAAGTTGCCTCCATTTCAATGAATACAACTGTGTAGAATTCAAAGGGAATTAGCTGTGCAACCATTTAAAAATTACTCAAATGCATTTCTATGCAGAGAAAGTCATAGCATTAAAATCTTGAGTCTTTTTAGGATATGTGTCCCCTTTGTGCAGCTGGGACTTGCCCTTCCCTAATAGCATGAGGCTCCTATTTCTATCCCTTCACAACCACCAGGCATTAAAGATGAGAGGGTTTTTGTTGTACAGAGTTTTTATGCCTAGAAAAGCATCACTTGCCCAAGGCTGAATCTGAATCTTGTCTGTCCTGAGTGGGGATAGTTTGGGGAGAAATGCCTTTGAAACCGATGAGTTATTTGTAACACTAGAATACATCTTGGTGAAAATGAATTAATGGGTAGAGTACAGCTGAGCTGGTGAAAGGTACATGATTAATTCAGTTTTGACAGGACTGTATAATTTATAGCCTGGATCACACCTTCAATTAGGCATATCACATTCTTTATTTCTACAACTGTAGAGCCTAAGAATACCAAACCCAAATGTCAGCCATAGTGTGCTCTGTGCTGCACACAAACAGAAGTACAGGAATAAAGGTTCAATGTGAAAGAGAAAGAGCACACCTGAATAATGTTGAGACTATTTTGGGAGGCAATCCTGCTCACCAGTGAAATATTGAACTATTGAAGCTTTCATGCTTAATGACTACCTGACTATTTCCATAAATGTCCCAGTTTCCGTCTTTGCCGCCATTCCTTCATGGAGGCCAAGTTTGATTCCAAGGAGAAATAAGCTGAGAGGGCAGGACAAGCACTGCAGAGGCAGATGTCTAGTGATGCTGTAGATGATGTGGGGTTTGGATGCCAGGGTCACCAGAGTTTTTCTCATGAGCAAAATCTCTTGCCAATTTCCATGATCTCACTTCAAAATGTATATTCACAAAGGTGTACCTACCCTTTTCATTGATTTAATCATGTGTCAATATTAACAAATTGGCCAGTTAGGGCCAAACCAGAACATGGATGTGTGGATTCCTGCCTTCTGGTGAGCTGAAACTATAAGAGAGAACTATAGAAGAGAAAGTGAATTTGCCTGTAAAGGAAGGGGTGTATCCCAGGCAGGAACAGTTTAATGTGCCGCATTGTAAACACGACCCAAGTGATGAGGAAACCTAGCTAGGCTGGAGCTTCTGGTTCCTGTAAGGACAGTAGCTGCCCTTGCTGTGGGCCCAACTCTCAGCTCACACCTAGCCCAGACAGCCTAGGGAAAGCAGGCTCAAAATGGACCCTGGCTCCTTTGCACCGTGGGGGAGGACCCCCTGCCAATGACTGTGAAGTAGGTGTCAGTCAAAAATCCCTGTTGCTGTCGTGGTACTGAAGATGTTGCTGTCCTACCTGTAGGGCTTGCAAGGCAGTTGTAGGAGCTCTGCTGTGCACCTCTGGCACACCTTGGGGCTGCTGCTCACTGCAGAGCTTGTGCTCCCCTTGTTAGTGATTTCAGAAGTATCGCTGCATAAATCAATATGCAGGAAACTAACTTAGCATCTCTGCCAGGTGTCTGTTTTCCTGTAGCCTTCCCCAGTATTTCAGACTGGATTGGTAATGAGCAGAGAGCTATATTTGTGTGGAAGTGAGCTGCCAGCTCCTTAAGGATTCATTTTTTGGGCTGCAGGCCAAGGAATATTTTGGCCCTTGATTGCACGTTACTTGCTGCATTTACTTAATCAAATGGGGAAGCTTTTAAACTTTCAATCCAACAAAATGAATACATTATTGTACAGTCCTCTGATTTCCTTAGTAGCAACATGTCAGTAATGAAAATGAGACTAAGGAGGAAAGAATCAACAGTGTAATTTGTCTGAGTCGCTCTGGGATCAGGTATGGATAAGTACTGTGCTCTTGTCTCTTTCATAACATCAAGATCCATTTCATAAGATGCCTTAGAAAAATCTGGTTTGTAGCTTTTTGTTTTCCTAGAGAAAGCTAGCTGCATTTTTTCCCTTTTGGGAGAGGGATTCATCCTTGGCAATGACACCTCCTGGAAATCATTATAGAAAATAGTATCCGTGGTAACTGGAGCTGATATTTCTATACTCAGAAGAAATCTGTGCCGTCTTAAACTGTGAGTTGATTGGATGGGGGAGGATAACTTCAGAAAAAAAGCTGCTTTGAACCACTAGAAAGAGGATCAGGAGGCCATGTGAGGTGCTCAAATGTAACTTTACACACCAGAAAATACAACCTCACACACAAGTGTAAGCCCAGTCCCAAATTCAGGAGTCATCCAAAGTCACTAGTCATCAACCTGCATCTTCTTTCAAATTATGGTATGTCCAGAGAAGTCTTTCGGACCTTTGCTGTCCTACAGGCACTTTAAGCTGGTGAACTATGTTTGTGCAGATACTACTGTGAGAACACTTGCTTTGGTTAGCATGCCCTGTTAGTAGAATGAGCTTGCTGTCATCCTCTGCTGATTAAATTGGATTGAGCTGAAGTATTGGTGCAGGGATGTAGAGGCCTTGATCCATTACCACAAGAAAACAAGGAGAAGCTCAAGGGCTTCTTCAGACTGGAGGGGAGAGGGGATAGAGGAACAGACACCTGTCTTCCAATATATAGGTGAAAGTCATAAAGAAAATGGAAGTAGACCCTTTTTACCGAGGATAATTAGTGGAGAAGCTCAGAGAAGTTTTAGAGTTTGTGTCTGTGTCGATTTTGAAGAATTCTGTGCTCAGAGCTTCAAGCAACCTAGTCTGAATTAAATGTTGGCCCTACTGAAATTGCTAATTTGCTAATTATTTTTTTGAAGTAAGGGGTATTTTTTTATTTTTTGACTAGTTTTGCTAAACTTAGTTGCCTCATAGACAACAGTTTTCCTGCAAAGCTTTAATGAAAAAATTTCTCAAACTTTTTCTATGTTTGAGAAGCTCAGATATAGAAGCTGAACTGGAATCTCTCGACAAAAAGATAAAACATGGGGAAAAAACAGTTTTGGTAGAATTTTGGTGGAAGAACTTGGTTCAGGTCTATGCTTATTTTCAGATGTGTCTAGGCGAAGTGAACAACACTGGGGGCAGTAACTAGGACTCCTCAGAATTATTTCATGTTCATATTCTAGTTGCACCCAAGGGCCCACTGGTAATGAAGCCCCCCATAGGTTGGTCCACATGCCTTTGAAGAACAGGCAGATGAAGAAAAAAGTGAATTTTTTATTAAGGGCTTAATTTAGCTAAACTGAGTTGAATCTGTGCTACCACACTGAAAACTCCAATTCCTAAAAGTCTGATCCTCTGTAGTCCCCTAGCTGGGCTTGAAGTGCTGCGTGTTTCCCCAGCAGAACATGCTCTCTCTCTGGCTGACCAGCCCGCAGCTGCTACTACTTTGTATCTTTTTGGGAGCCTCTGTTTTCAAAAGGACATACTCAGATGAGGTCATGTGCTCCCTGCTCCTCATATTGATACAGCAGAGGGAAATGAAGGCAGGGTGTGATAACAGAGGCCTTGAAAGAAGGGACAGAGGATGCAGCGGAGAGGAGAGGCATTGGGGTGATGACAAAAGAGAGAGGTGCAGGATAGCAGTGTAGACGTCAGCTCTACAAACAGCTTGCTTGCGATCAGATAAAGAAATGAGGACATGAGAGCTGGACAAAACAACTATTATAAAAGAACAAGAAAAAAAGAAAAAAATTCAATATATGTAAAAATTCTCCATGCATAGTAAATCTGGATGCAGTGCAGGCTTGGAGGCCAAAGAAAGAGGAGTGAAATATAAAATGTTGCTAAAAAACGTATAACCCCTGCTCCGTACAAATCTTAGATGGAGGAGGAAGAATATATCAGCATTATGTTATTCCCTGCAAAGAGAATGATGGGATCTTTGCCAGGAAGCGTGGAAACTGATTTCAACTGCATTATTACTCAGATTCTTTCCAGATAATGGTCTTTATTCTTTTGCCTCTAATAATTGGGTTTAGGTAAATAATATTTCTTAATTAGACTGGTATGATTTCGGTTGCACTGACAGTAAATTCCTAGGTTTGCATATAATACTTGTTTCTTTATTGTCTGTAACCAAGTGTTTGAGTGCAGCTGTGGCACTCAGCAGGATCACAGAACCATTTAGTTTGGACCTCCAAGATCATTGAGTCCAACCTTTGACTGAATAACCTTGTCAACTAAACCATGGTGCAAAATGCCATGTCCAATTGCTCCTAAAAAAACACCTCTGGAGTGGTGACTCCACCATTTCCCTGGGCAGCCCATTCCAATGCTTGACAACCCTTTCTGTGAAAGGGACATCATCCTGATGTCCAGCCTGAACCTCTCCTGGCACATCTTAAGGCTGTGTCTTCTCCTGTCACTGGTTTCCTGGGAGAAGAGGCTGACCCCCACCTGGCTACAGCCTCCTTTCAGGGAGTTGTAGAGAGTGATAAGGTCACCCCTGGGCCTCCTTTTCTCCAGGCTAAACACCCACAGCTCCCTCAGCCACTCCTCATAGCACTCACTCTCTAGACAGTTCCCCAGCTCTGTTGCCCTTCTCTGGACACACTCCAGCACCTCAAGGTCCTTCTTGCTGTGAGGGACCCAGAACAGGACACAGGACTCAAGTTGTGGCCTCACCAGTGCCAAGCACAGGGGGGACAAATCACCGCCCTGGTCCTGCTGGCCACACTATTTCTGATGCAGGCTGGGATGCCATTGGCCTTCTTGGCCACTTGGGCACACGTTGGCTCATGTGCAGCCACTGTTGACCAGCACCCCCAGGTCCTTTTCCACTGGGCAGCTTTCCAGCCACTCTTCCCCCAGCCTGTAGCGCTGCCTGGGGTTGTTGTGAACAACGTGCAGGACCTGGCACTTGGCCTTGTGAGCAGGTAAGTGATAGCCATGAAAAACATAAAAAAGAAACAATGAATGAAAGAAGGAATAACTTCCTCAGGTCTCTGGCATGAGGCATTCTCCTGCTCTTCCAGCTCGGGATATTCCATAAGACCGAGCTCCTCTTGTTTTCTGGAGAAGCCGGCAAGTGAGAGATGCCACAGACTGCTGCCAACCATGAGTCAATTGGCAGTAGTGTAAGTTTTCCTCTAAGGCAGGAATCAAGCAGACTTTTAAGTTGCTCCTCTAGTCCAGTCCTGAATTCAGTGATGCACCTTTATTTCCTTTCTCCTAATGTGAGAGGGACACTATTATGATTCCTGGAGACTTGATTTCTGCATGCAGCAGATACGCTCAGTCTTGGCTGTACTGCAGCAACAGCTACAACACCCAGAAGTAGTTTTGTTGGTGTGACCTGTTCTGTCCCAGACCATTTTGCTAAAATAAGCAAAAAGACAGGCAACTGGTGTAGTGTGTTTTGTACTGCTGAGCGAGGCACCTTGCTGAGACCGCTGCTCTCATTTCTCATACTGTAACCGTCTTTGTTGAAAGCATTCATTGCCATTCACCTTTAGGAGTTTAATTTGCATAATCATTTTTTCTCGCAGGGCTTCGGAATTGGCTGATCTGGACTCTCCACTTCAAAATACCTTAACTGTGCTTTTCAATATGCACACAATGCTGTGAGCTAGAACAAAACGATCTTGTTGTGTTACCATAGAGACATCCAGGGTCTAGGAAGGGTTCCTGCTTGAAATCAGACTGTTAAAGGGACAAGGGCTGTTAAAATTTGATGAAGGGCTTAATCCTTGACCAGGCACTGGTATAAATCAGTGCCACCAGGGTGAAATGAACTGGCAGTCCCAATGCAGTGCTTTACAGACAAAACTCTTCAGTCCAACTGACCCAAAAGGGACTGTCATCTTGGTAGACTCAGAGGAAAAAAAAAAAAAAAATAAATAAAAGAGGTGGAGGGAGCAGGGGAAAGGTCCAGGAAATTAACTTGGAAATGTTCGATCACTTTATGCTTTTCCTTCATTTTCCACCATCCTCTTTTGATTTGAGTTCTAATTAAAAGTCATTCCTTTGCACTTAGACAGCTCAACTTTGCTTTTTAAGCATACATTTTTTAAGCACCACTAAATGAAGGCAGGCATGAGGGAAGGTGCAGGGCTGACAACTCTGCTCAGGAGACTGAAGTCCTGCATTCACAATTAAAAGCAAGTGTTTGGGCTATAGCTGCATTCCTGTGTTGTCCTGGAGAAAACCAGATTTAAACTGAGAAGACACCACCTTCTATGGCCCTGTAGCAGGTTTAGTGTTGATGCTGTAGTTGCCAGTCATAATGACCATATTGTGCAGTGTAGGGAGGAGAAAATCCCTTGCTATTTACATAAAGAGAAGCAGAAGTTTGTTGGGAGTAGATTCAGCAAAAAAACCTTCTGGCATTTGTGTTTACTTGGGACCACAGTGTTTGGGCTGCTTCCGTGAGCATCGAAGAAGTGCTTGAGAGTCCTACTTGCCAAATTATTTAAAAACTCTAGCGCAAAATGGAGAGACAGGCTCTGACCCACATTAGTTAATTGGCATTGACACTGGAGTTAAAATCCCTAAATGAACATTAGAAAGAGCATTGATGAACATGTCTTGAAAATTCTTCTCTTGTTATTGTCTGACGGTGGTGGGAGGTGCAGATCTGTGTTATGCTGTACATGGAGCTATTTTTTAATTCTCCAACAGTGGCTGTTGATTTAGTCTCATAGGACATCCTGCTCTCAGGTCTGGTGAGGGCAGAATTTAATCCTTCCTGCTGTCCTTATGTCAGCTCTGATGACTTCTTCCTCTGGCTTAAATCCTGGCTCTGATGGACTCACCTGATGGCTGTTTCATCAGGTGAGTCCATCAGCATGGTAGGGTCTCTAGGAGAAGACAGTTCTGCTCTCTGTCTTTTTGCTGTGAAAAAAATCCTTTCTGGCCCAGGCCAACGTGAATTATGTACACTTTGCCTTGCACAGGCATCCATGTCATTGTGCCAATGCAGGATGTTCAGCAGAGCTAAATTTGTGCACATCCAGGACACTACCAACTCTTCAGGTGCCCTATACTCTCATAAATACTCTGTGGCCCATGGCTAGCACCAGGCAACAGCAAGAAATGCTGTCAATAATAGCTTGGGAGCTTGCATTCCTGTCAGCAGTGATTTAGAGAATGGTTTAGACTTCTTGCAGGACAGATGAAAGGAAGATCAGCTGGCATAGGCTCTGGGCAGCTTCCTAGCAGCCTACCAAATGCTGCAACAAGGAGAGGTTTGAGTCTGAAGTGGATAATGGGAAATTAGAAATGTTAGCCAGCAGGTCATGTCAAAGTGAAAGCTTAGTTTGGTTCTGGTATTACTTCATTCTTACATTGCTTCTAAACGTTCTTCTAGTCTTCTAAATGAAGACTACATTTCCTGCTGAGATTTTGTAGGAGGCACCCTCGGGATGCTGTTGGCTCCCTGTGTTGAAGGATGAAGTCAGACTCAGAAGATGATGAACATTTGTCTCATGAAAACACTGAGAGGGAAGTTGAACTGTATTTAACAGCTACTTTAGTGTGGTGGCAATAAGTACCATCATAGGGGAGAAACCTTGCCCAAACTGACCTTTAGGCCAGTAACACGTGCCCCCCTCGTCATTGCATAGGTCACCTGTCTCATCCATGGGTACATTGCACTGCGGGTACCAAAGATCGGAACTCTCTCCTCCATCAGTCCAGCAGAGATGCTCTGCTCAGCTGCAGAGTAACATAGACAGTACTGTGGTCCCTGATCCAAGCAACCATCTGGAACTGGAAACAGCCATGAAGGTGTTAGAGAGACACCTGCACTGCTCTATGAGCTTGGAAAGCTGGTGCTTGCTGCATGTGGATCTTCCTGTCCTGTTCTCTCCCGCCTGTCCTGTATAAGGGTTAAATGTATAAATCCTGGGAAACCCCCAGGGTTTTCACCATTACCTTGGGATATCTCTGGCCTTTTTAGGTAACTTACTGGATTAAAAGTTATTTTTGCAAGTTATTGATATAGGTACCATTTGAGATATCAGAATTGAGAGAAGTGGCCATAAGTCCACCGTCACAAGAATTTGAGCCTCTTGTTTTCCTGGATTCCTTATCCATTTTCAGTCCTCATTGGAAAAGCAAGTAAGTGGCTGAAAAAACATTATGTGTGGTTACTAGTTGCCAATGAACATCAAAGATTTAAGAAATGCAGAAAACTGCAATATCTTTTATTAGACCAGCAGATGTAATAAGGAAAAAAACAGATTAGTTTTCAAGCATGGAAGCTCTTCTTCAGGTCAATGTGCCCAAAAGCATGCTGGTATTTTCAGCCACATCAGCTGGTCTAGTAAAAGTTACTGCTTCTCCGTAGAAGTTATTACACCTCACATATCTTTAGACCATCACACACCTCACATATCTTTAGACCAACACTGCTACTAAACATGACTCTCAAAGACCTATTTTGTATCACAACTGCAGGAATACATCCATATGAGTCCTAAGTTTAGTGTATTTCTTCTCAATTTTGTCATCTATTTATTTTCTGTCACAGCTGTGTGTAATAAATTCTTTCAACAGTTCTGGGGAAAAAAAAAGGAAGAGTGATTGATTTCCATTTTCTGGGCTTTATGGGGTGTGCTACTTAGAAGAGCTGTCATTACCACCATTTGCTGGTGTTTAGTGAAAGATTTAATTCACCTACTGTAACGATTTGGGGAAATCTGTCGATGTACAATTTGGAAAGTTGTTATGTAAATGGCAGCATTATGAAATGCTTTTATGTGGATGCAGCATCCCCTGTTTCCTAAGAGGGGTGGCAGCGTGTGTCTGACAGGGTACAATGGACAGTTGTTAACCACAGCAAGAACAGCGTGTCCAAATAAAAGATTTAGTCAGAGCCTTGGGGACCAATTTGTTTCAAACATGTCTGCATGGGCAGGATTTCGGGGCGTGAATGAGAGATGAAGGATTTCAAAATGTTAAATTAAAAGCTTTAGTTTTGTAGACACCAGAACACTAGGGGACTTTGGGCAGAAGAAGAGGGGAGAGAAGAGGATTTTGTAGCTGAGGAGCTTTGCTTTTACCGTGGGAACAGCCAAGGAATACTCAGGAGATGTAAAAATATGTAGAGTTGATTAGATTGTGGATTATCTCAAAGTGTGTTGGGATACTCCAGGACAGTCAGAAATTTTACGTATGGGGTACATAGAAATTTACTTATTCCCCACACTACTGTGGAAAGGAGCACCTTGCAGTGCACTAAGCAAAATCAGCATGTCACAGGTACTACAGGCAAGGGATGAAGAAACCAGCCAGGCCAGTGTGCCCACGAGGGTAGAAAGGTCTAGGGGAAGCAGTGTCTCAGCCCAGCTCCTGGAGTTTGGCTCTATGGCTCCCTGCCCATGAAGTGGGGACAGCAGAGAGAGATGGCTCTTGACGTGTGGGCCAAAGTGGCCTTGGAGAAAGAAGCATTGCAGTGGCCTACTTCAGTGCTGAGAAGTTTGAAAGTACGCCTAATCCACCCGGGTTTCCATGGACACATCCGCTCCTGCCATCTGGCATCGAAGGAGTGTGGAAATTTGCTTGTTGTTTCAGGGCTGGTTTCCCTCAGATATTCCTGAGGTCTCACTGTGTGGCTGACATGCAAGCATAGGCCATTGCTGGGTCAGGGATCAGGTTATCCTGACCAACGCGTGGACAAGGCTCACCTGAAAGCCTACGCTGGCAGTGCATTGGATTTACAACACCTGCACTGGTTGCATCTGATGCTGGACAGTGAGGACACATGAGAGTAAGCCAGTAAAAACCCAGCTCTCCCAGTGCTGATGGTCTTGCTTGTTCCACTGTGCAGGCTTTCAAAAACAAAGCTTTACGCTTGGGACAGGATTCCCACATAACCTATCCTGTGGCCAGTAGAAAAAAATTTGTGATAGATGAGTTGACAGGGTTATCACTGTTTCTCCTTCTATTTAGTGACCTCTGTTTTGTGTACGCAGGTGTTCAGCAAAATAAATCCAGGGTTTTGTTTGAATTAGTTTTATTGAAAAGGTACAGACATAGTTAATTTGGTGTATATTTGAAGGGCTGTCATATTTCTTCTCAGATAGGATTAAAACACTTCAATCTGCAAACTCTATTTTGTCTGTCAAAGGGAGATAACCAATTCCACAGACTGAAGTTATTAATGATCAAGGGAGTGAATTTTATCCATCTTTTTATATATTGGAAGGACACCTCACTGAAGCTGGTTTTGATCAATTTGTAAGCAATGTCACCTTCAATAAATTCCCATCTGACAATAGATAACCCAGTAACAAGCTGGAAGACAGCAATAGTGATGTAAGACCTGGCATCTATTTCAGCCCTTAAACCCAACTGCATCCCTACTGGATTTTTTAGAGCCATACTAAGGCAAAAGGGGAAAAAAAAAGTAGCATCATCCTGGAAGGAAGCTTTCTTTTCAAATTTGACTCACAAGATTTTCTTCATTGAGACATGAGAATTACATTACTTATCATGATTCTTTCAGAATAAAAAGGTGGGAGTGGTTTCTTTCTTTCTTCTTNCTGCCAGCATCTGATGCCTGGGATATGGCAAAGCATATCTCCTCTATCCATGATGTGCTATTCCATCGATGCCGAGGAAGAGGTATAGACACTCACTGGTGGGAAAATACACTGCTAGAGCAGCAAATATCTGTGCTCATAACTCTAGTATCCAACTGGCTGGAGTGTGCTGCACTTGCTCGATAAATGGTTGGCATAAGCCTAATGTTTTGGGGAAGGCTCAAGGACAGCTAAAGTGGAAATTCAGAGTTCCAGGAAAAGTATCTCCTCGTCCACGTCCTTTCTGTACAATCTGCAAGCTATTTTTGGAAGTGGTGATAAGGTGAAGAGGGAGCCAGAGTGAGAGGACTGACTGGTGCATCTGAAGATTATTATTCCCTGTGGCTGCTCCATCCTTCTGGAGTGTGGCCACAGATTGTTCTTGCAGTTGCTGCACGAGGCAGCTAAAGTCACTTGCTGTGTCACTGTGGTTTGTAGGTATGGTACAGTATCTGCTGTGGTGACCATATCTGAAAGCTGACTAAAATGCTCCCTTTTTTCTAGCACCTTGCATCAGGAGGGAGTCATTTGGGTCCATTTTGGGCAGAAATGCTTTCTCTGACCACCAGGCTCTCGATTCACATTATGCTCACTGCACTTTTTAGGAAGCACATTAATTCATTTACTGTACAGGGTGAACTGATCTTTGCTGTTTACCTGCCAGCTGATGCACAGCAGGATGCAAGGAACAGTCCAAAGTGAGCTGGGATGGCATTTGCTAAATGCAGTGTGTCCTTGTACTAAAAACCATACTTATTTCCATTAGGTCAAGACAGCTTCCAAGTCTTGGCAGATCAGGAAGGCAGTGCAGCAGTCCTAGGGAGAACACGCGATTTTTCTTGTTTTCATTTGATTTGTCTTTGCATCTTTTCGTTCTTGGAAGTGACCTACAGGACTAAGGGCAGTGGCAAGCCACCGTGCCCAACATGCTCTGTGCTCTCTGCCCTTGGCTTTGGTGAAGGAGGTTATATTTGGATAGAAACATTCATGGGCCTTCATTGTAGATGAACGTGCGGACGTACCCATTGTATTCCTCCAGGTGGTCACTGTGTGTATGCACAAGGATGGGGGTTTCCTGGAAGTGCTTCTGATCATAAAATCATCATGTTCCTTTGTCCTTTTGCTTGATGAAAAATGCAGCAAGTCAGCTGGAGGAAAGACAAGTGGTCTGAGAGAGCCTGAGAAAACTTCTGCTCCCCTATTGCCACAGAATGAGGGGAACAGCTGGGCTATGACTCTCCCTTCGATGCTTTTCTGAAGTGTTAGGCTTCAGCTGCTTGAACCTTTGCCAAGAGCTGGCTCCTTAATGGAGCAAAATCCTCTTTTAGCCTGCCTGCCCATGGTATGGCTGGAGTGGAGGGTGCTTTGCAAGATGCTGGAACTGTCAGAACACCTGTATCATCAGGTTTCATGTTGGAGAACATGCAGCAGGCATCAGACCAACCTGGAAAGAGACCGGAGGCTACATCCCGAGTCACCATGTGGTGCCTTCTTGCCTCTCTGTGCCACCACTTGCTGAATGAAATCCCAGCCCATGGTGCAGTCAGCAATTTTGCTGCCTGATAAGGGTAGGTCAACCATTGCTCCTTGCAAAAAGAATTAGTAGTTTTATTCCAGAACCAAGATAACTGGTAAACCTGGACTGCTGTGGTGACATTTATACCTAGTTTTCTGATAGAAACTTGCCACAGCTTGATGCTGGGCAAGGCAGAGCTTAACCTAGGCTGGTGAGATGGTAGTTAGCTTGCCACATACTGTTTTCATGGGCATCATCTTGCTTTTATCTTTAGTTCTTAAAGCAATTTCTGTTTTGCTACCCCTGAGGCTTTTCCTTGCCATCTTCACCCCCAGGAGCAGCTCTCCTGCACCCACCCCCTTCACGGGGGTAGTGCAGCTGTGTAAAGGGCACATTTTTTCAGAGCACCTTTTGAGGCACCTGAGGAGGCAGAAACCAGAGCAGTGCTGAGCAGTAGGGTAGTCTGGGCAGGGGGATGTTCCCAGGGACTGTGACTGGAAAGGAGGTAGGGAAAAGCATCACAAGATGGATTCACTGCCTGCAGGATGCAAAGGCTGCATAGCTGTGCTTTTGTGAGGAGAAAACTTTGGATAAGGGAATGAAGCAATTGGACATTTCACAGTATTGGTAGAGGGTTTTCCCTGTCAAACTGCTTGTTTTCAGAAAGCAAAACTACAGTGATCAGACTTGGACAGGGAGCTGGCTGTGCCAGAGGAGTCAGTCTGTGCAATCTTTCTGCTTTGATCCTTCCCCTTGAAGATCACCCTAAATTCATAAAGGGCTCCTTTCCCTCATTTTCTACCCTCTATGTATACACTTGATGTGTGCTGATTTTCAACTGACCGATTCTTCTGTGCAGCCTTAAGAACTGCACTGACTTACAAGCTTGTGACACAACTTGTTGGCGATTCCTGTTACACAGTATTGCAGTTCCCCGACTCCGAGAACTGCCTCACATCCTTTAGAGATACCTTGGTCGGTTTTACAGGAGTGCGGAACGCTCGTGTTTCCCAGGCTCCTGAATGGCGGAGTTAGTGCGGTTCATACCTTTGCAGTGTTTATGCTGCGCGCTGCAGCGGTGACCAGTCCCATGCAGACCATCCCAAATATTTTGCTGTGTGCAGCCGCTGTCGTCTTCAATGCAACTGTAGGCAGGCTCTGGAAAGAAGAAGCCCCCGCTCTGCCGCGATGATCCGGAGGAGCGGTGGGGGTGCAATCTCCAGCCCTGCGCTGGACCGCACCTCCTCACCCCGGCCCGTGTAGCATCCCTACGGATGCAGCGGCGCCGGGTTGGCCGGGAAAGGGAGGAGGGGGGAACCCCCAATTTGTGCGGAGAGAGGAGGAGGGTGGTGGGACGTGCCGCTGCGCGCCGGGACGGTGCCGCGCGGGGGGTGACAGCCGCAGCCCGGCGGGTTGCGGGGGCGGCTCGGGGCCGCCAGGCTGCGNCCCTGGCCGCGCTCCTGGCCCTGAGAGGTGAGTGCTGCACGGGCGGAGCGGGGCGCGGCAGCGGCGCGCGGGGCATCGCCCAGGGGCCGCGGGGTCGCCCCGCGCGTGGGGAAGTTTTGGTTGCGGTCCCGCCGGTGATGCTCGGGAATGCGGCGGCGGGCGAGTGCTCTTGCAGGCAGGCGTGGGGAAGGAGCGCTGCTCTGCTCGGCTCCTTCTGCCGCCTCCGCTGCACCATCCTTCCTATTATTCTTATCTACACGTATTTTATTTATTTATTTATTTTTACGGTGCTGTAAAACTTGCTTTAAACTGCGCTTCCCGTTAGGCTTAGTTGTCTGGGCCTAGCCCCTTGGTAAGATCACCTGTGTGGAAAACTCTAGTCTATCCCTCAGGCCCTGAGGCAGCAGGGAACTTTCCGCAGAGATGGTGACAGGCTGCTCGGAGCCCCCTGTGTCCCCCCCATCCCCTCCTCTGCCTCCTCCTTCCAGGCACACGGCGCACCGCTTCAGCTCTAAGATACGTGCCTGCCTCCGGGGACGTGGAGACTCCACCACCTCCCGCCCCCTATAGCCCTTCCGAAATAAGGTGTGTTCCCTGATCTCTGTGCGGAGAGGAAAAAATTGCATATGACAGACGCTACTCACATCACTTAGAGCACTGCCGGGGAGCACCAGGAGGTGCTGCATTAAGGGCAGCAGAAGAAACTACCAAGTGCAAGATGTTCAGACTCATCTGTTGATCAGGTGGCAGTGCCTCCTTTCAAATAATGCTAAACTTTAGAGCAGCCTGCTCGGTTATGGTTTACAGAGGTCCACATGGCAATTTTCTTAAGGTCTGTCCTTTAATGCAGACACTCGCTAGGCAGTTTTGCAGAGCTCTGCTCAGCAGTGAGCAGCCCACAGCATGGAGACAGCTGGGCCACCTTCAGTGCTGGGAAACTGGGAAACCTGCTGCAAGAGGTCCCTGAGACAGCGGGAGGACAGTAAGAAATGACGGGATCTCCCATGAGAAGACCAGAGATGTCTCAGCAGGATCTAGATGAAACCTCCTCACAGTGGGGATCTGGGTGGAGTCCGCTGCTTGGGTTACTGTGCCTAGCTGTCACTGCCCTGCGAGGCACAGCAGGCTTTCCCCTCTAGGGAAAGTTTAGAACCAGGACCTGTTTAGAAACAAATCTTGTAATGGATAAATGTACTTTTCACAAATGCCTCAACCTCAAATGCACCATGCGTTTCTGTCCTCAGAAAATGTTTGGGAGTCTGAGCCTCATGCATTAACTGCAAATTGCACCTGCTGACTTTAAAGAGATGAATTATGGAAAAAGAGTAAAGTTTTCTAGCATTAAGTTGAAAGAAATAATCTCAGCTTTCATACTTGACACTACTGATTTGCTTTTTGTCCTTCTCCCAATTTGGAAAGCAAGTTCAATTATTTTTGGGTTCTCAATGCTAAAGGGTTTTTTTGTCTGCAGACATTGCAAAGGTGTAAATGTCTATAGAGTTACTGGACTTGTTCCAGTTAGAGGCATATAAGTGGTAAAGTGCTTCTGTTGATATGATATCACTGCAAAAACATACAACAGTAATCAGATATAAGGTTAAAATTAGAGGGCTATTTAATTCTTCTTTTAAGCAGAAAGATTGACTCAATATTTACTTTTCTTTTTTGGGTTGAGGGCACATGGGGACAATGACATTGGAAACAACTAGGCGTGGAAACACTTTACCATGAAGTATCTATCTATAATAGTGTAATGGTTTTTCTTGCACCTTCCTTTAAGACTTCATGATTATCTGAATGAGACACCTGTGTCTCAAGGTTGGCCTTTTTCATTTTGACTTGGGAAAAGTCTTTAGAAGATGGTGGTAGATGAAAATAGCTGTGGTACACAGTTATTTCTGTGGTACACAGCATGGCCATATTTTCAGTGGTTCTTGATTTTGAAAAGAAAACACTGTAAGGGATAAGGAACAGACATACACCCAGGAAAGCTGAAATTAAATTGGGAGAGTTTTTTCTAAACAACATTTGCAGAGGATTAGTAAGTGTGTTTCTGCTCTGGTCTGCCAAGTATGGTTAGGAAGGGTGATTTTTAATTTTTTTTTTCCCTTTTTGAGATTTTAGACTGGTTTAGAAGATAGAAGGAAAATGAGGGGTCATATGCAAAGTGATACCTAAATCAAAAGTAAGATTTGAAAGTAAAAGGATCTGAAACTGTAGGAGTGTATAATCAGGCAAAATACTTAATGCCAAAAAAGAGAAAGTTCTTGGGGGGAAAAAAGACCTGGGAAGTCATCTCATCATTCTCACATTTTATACCTACAGTAAAATAAAATTAGACTTCATAGTAATAGTTAAGTCAATTATTGTAGTGCCATTTTCTTATGTTGTTTTGCAATTTGTAGAATAACAATGATTCTTTGTAACTGGTGCAAGTTGCCCATTTTCTGAGCCTATTTTATCCATGTTCAATGGTCTTGGGCCGAGAGCAGCAACTATGTTTTCCCTCTATAACATCATAAGCGTAATAATCTCTTGTGGAAATAATATTTTCCCAGGAGAAATTTAGGGAAAGATAGGAGAGAATTCTCTTTAGAGCTTTGAAACCAAACCTGGGATTGCTAATCAATCCTCCTATGTCTCCAGAAATAGCATCCTGCAAATTGTCAAATGTGGTAGAAATCACACATCGGGTACAGTCAGAGTGCAGAACTGACGTGTTTTTCAACTGCATGGTGTTTGGATCCTGTGACACAGAATTGCAACAGGTGAGACTTCAGTGTGTTACAGTCCACTGCAGATGGATCTTGCAAGACCAGGGGCTGAGGGTGCCTGCCTGCAGTGGATTAATGCAACAGCAGGTCTACAGCTCCTCACATGACTTTTTGGAGTTGCCCTCCTTTCAGTCTGAGGTTCTCACAGCTGAATCCCTTTTGGCCTTGCAGCACCCTTGTCCTACCCACCTGTGCTTCCCAGCCCTGCACCAGGTCCTCAGCCCTAGAAAGGGAGTAGTACTGTGTCAGTCCCTTGCCCTTCCAAGCTTTTGCTGTTTTTTTGGAACAGATTGCCGTTTGTGTCAAGCTGTGTGGTTTTGTGACGTGTAGATAAATCATTTTGCTCACGACCTGACCTTGGTCCCCAGCGGTAGGCACAGATGCATTAACTACTTCTTTCTGAAGTGGGCTTCATTCCCTTATTTTGGAAACCAATTCTTTATCTCTGTTTCTTCAGTATTGCCTAAACTGCAATTTTCTTTTTATAAGATTCTGTTCTCAAGGGATCTCAGAGTGCCTCAGGAGCAGCTATATTTAGTTGCTCAGTAGTAATATGGATATACAAAGTATGGTATAAACAACTCTTTAGCTTAGGAAACTTAGGAATTATTTTTCCTGCCTTCGTGGGGGAGCAGTGTTTTTATTCTTGTACAAATAGTACAGATGGAGAAAGCAAGACTCAGACCTCGTGACACACTGAAGGTCAGTGGATGCTGGTAGTAGCCCTGAGTGTCTTGCAACAAACTGTAACCACAGGAGGATGCTTAAATTTATGCAGCAGGTTAAGCAATAATGTAATGGTCCTCTTTAGGGATGTTCACTACTAAATTGCGGTGAGTCATCTATATTTAGCAGGATGCTACTATCATCGTGCTTTTTAAGTAAAGTGCTTTTAACACAGTTTATTTCAAGGAGAAGTGCATGCACTGAAAATCTGTTCTTTGTAGTTTCCTCCTTGTGGAGCATTAATGCTGCCTTCCCTTTTGTAAGTGTTCAGAGAAAAATTTAGCTCCTGGTTGTTTAACAGACAGCAGTGTAACAAAGACAGCTCTCTGGTTATTACTACCTTGTGTTTGCACAGTTATTTATGAACATTACCTAACTGAGAGTCTCCAAACTTATTTTGTGAGGGCAGTCAGTTTGATTTATAGCACGGAAAACTGATGTGTGCAGAGATGAAATGATTTTCTTGCTGTCAGGTAGGACATTTGCCCAGCCTCTCCTTTAGAGAAGTCACAATTACAGGGCCTCTGGTCATATGTCTCCCTACTTTACGCTCACAACTGTTTCATGTCTTGTGCACCAGAGAGAAAGCACAACATTTTAAACTGTGCACAGTGAACTTTTAAGGGGTTTTTGTGTTGTTTTCTTTTCTTATAAGTTTTCATCTCTTTGGTTTTGGAGGTCACTTGTGTCTTGGCTTTTGCCTTTTTTTTTCACTGCTTGAGCTGGGCTGCTCTTTTTCATCTGGATTGAGGAATTTGGCTTCATTCTAAACGGAAATAAAAGTCAAATGCTTTGATGGTTTTGAATGAAAATTTTTGAGAGACATTCCATCTTAGGACACTGATATTTTGTCTCTTTGTGGAGTCGTATTGTTATAATTCAAGGGAGTACCCTAGGCAAAAAAGATATTTTGATGTGAAAAGTCAAAATTTTTCATCCCAAAGATGATTAAGTTGGATGTTTCTCTATTTTTGACTTTTTTCCTCCCTGTCATTCTTTTGAAACACAGTTATGATTTTACAAAACATCCCATGTTTGATAAGTGTTGGTTTAGTGGAAGTAACTTCAGCAAAACTTTAGTGGTTGCTGCTTTTTATTCCTACAGGACATTTAAAAAGAGCAGTGATAAAAACCAACTTGCAGCAATTGGTGGTACCTGTGCACAGTGTCTGCCCATTATTTTTGCCATCTTGACACATGTTTGCAAACACCATGTACCACACATGTATGTGGCACTGCTCTTGTCCTTTCCTTATTCATTGTGCTGTAGAGCATTGCACTGAAAGAGTCAAGTTTCTATTTAAGAAATACAGCAAATATTTGTTAATATTTGTTTCCCCTTCTGGAAGAGTCACTGGAGAAATCAGAACAGGACTAGCAGGTTGAGCTTAGTCCCTTATTATTCGTGCATGTGCAGAGCCACAGCTCACCTCCTGGCAGCATAGCAGCAGTTGTACAATTTGCATCTCTGCATGAAGCTAATTTCAAGTGTAATTTTGGTATTAGGCTGATCAGATCACTTACTCAGGGACAAAAACTTGTGCATTTATTTTCTCATACTCTCATGCCAACCTAGCTAAGTGAACGTGAGCTTCTGCTTCACAAGCATCAGCAGATGAAAGCCAATGTCTGAACTCCCCTTAGTTACCTCTGAGCTTTGATTTTACCAGGAATGCTGAAAACAGGGGTGTTGTTTGTGGGGAGGTTATGACACCCTGTTTACAATCTGTGGTGCATTTCTGCATCAGCCTGTCTAAGCAGTCCTGGACCAGGTCAGCCTGCTCGTCTCTGATGCCATGGCCAAATCTGTATGCTCCAATGAGGTACCAATACCTCTTTTGGAGGTGCCAAAACCTCCTCAGTGGGAAATTGGTGCCAAACATTTAGCAAAGAGGAGTCTGGTATCATGTCTGTGCTACAGGTTGCCCTAGGAGTAGGCTAGTGTATGTATTGTTCTGGACTTCAATGCCTTTATAACCAAATTTTCTCGTAATTTTAGGGTATGTCCACACTCCACTTCCTTGCCATAAAATGAATTAAGTCATATGTACTCCTTTTACCAATGCAGAGTGAATAAAGCATCCATCCACCCCCCCCTTCCTCAGGCAAGTTCCCCCCACCTGCAAAGCAGCAGGCGTAAAACTTCCCCCTTGCCAGGGCCCGGGTTGAGCTGGGCTAACCCAGCCCCCTGGTGCAGTGTCCTCAGCTGGAGTCCAGCAGGGTGGGCGTGCAATGGCCCCGGACACCAAGGCCTCCCGAGCCGAGGGGCCGCGGCCGGGCTGCAGGCTCAGCTCTCCCTCTGCCCGGCACATCAACAGCCTCTGCCAGGAGCAAGTGGGTTGGCACACCCGCTCTGCAGGCCCGCTGGGGGGATTACTTCCTAATCCCCACTAATTAGAAGTTGGCTAACGCCTGGAAGCATGAGGGTATAGTGATGTTACGCTTTTTTCATTCTATTTTTTTTTTTTTCTACCTTATGTGTCTGTGGATGTACCCAGTATCCTTACAAATGCATGGGCCTCTGTGATTTCTGTTGAGTTCTTGACTTAACTGTAACATGGGCTAATCATTCCTAGTAGTTAATTATTTGCTTAGAAGAAGCAGAAAAAGTAAAAACAGAAAAGGAAAACGACAATATTTTCCTTATGTCTGGTCATGTTTCCTGCTCTTCAGGTTATTATGAACAACCTTTCCTTTTTCTCTTGAAAAAACAAACACAAAAAGCCCACAAGCAAACAAAACATACAGAGAAGTACCTGTTTCACTTCTTCATTCCCATTTGAGAATTTCTTTCTATTTAATTCATCTCCAAGTTAAATTGTCCCAATTTTAAAGCATTTTTGACTGGTGAACGACAAAACCTTTCTCTGCCTTCTGCATTTTCAAATGTGCCATGCAGAAGTAACCACAGCAATTGCAGCTGAGGGTGTACTTTCAGTGTTCATGGTGGCATCAGAATACTTCCAACATACTTCTTTTCAGCCTCTGCCTTTAGACACCCTGACAGCTTGCTTGCTTCTTTGACCACCGCTGTATGCTGAACAGATGTTTTCATTGAGCCGTTCACAGCGATACCAAGATCTTTTTCTCAAGCGATTACGTTTGAATTAGAGCCCCATGGTATATGAGTAGTTCAGATTATTCTCTCAAGTTCTTATTACTGTCCGTTTGGTAATGTTGAATTTCATCCTGCATTATGCTGCCCACTTGCTGAGCTTTGTCAGATCCCTTGGAAGTCTCTCTCAATCTTCTTTTGTCTCAGCCAGCCCAAATCACTTTGCCAGCTTCCTGTCTCTCTTCCAGATATTAAGGAATAGATTAAACCACCCCAGAACTGGTTAGAAACCTGGGGGTAATCCTTTGTAATCAGGGCCAGAGCCAGGACAGGGGGAGAGGGGTTCCCATGCCTCTGAGCCTGGGCACTGAAGAGTGGGGCAGCAGCTCTGGACTCATCCTGACCTCAGCTGGCCTGAACCCCACTGGGGGCAAGGCAAGGGGAGGAGTTCCCATGCCAGGCAAGGCGGGAACAGGTCTGGCACTGAGCTGGCATCCTGCCCAGAACAGTTTAGCAGGTGCACTTTGAAGTGACAGAAAATTAATTACTTAGTCCTGTCCTTTTCCTTCCAAACTTAGAGTGGACTGCAGGGCCACACGTTCCCCTGAGCAGAGACAAAGCTGGTTTGTCTCCTATTGTGTACTTTTGTGGGTACTGGACTGGTTTAACCAAGCCCTGCTGCCACTTCCAGGTTAGCCTTTAGCCTCTCTTATGAAGAGCATGCTAACTTCAAGAACCACCTGACCTAGCAAGAGCTTGCTTGTCTTTGCTAGTTACAGTCACTTGAGAAATTTCTTTCTTCAATTGTTCTGCACTTCTGGACTTGTCCCTTAAATGCATTGAAATGATTGAGTTTTGGCTTTTGCAACTGGCCTTCAATTTTGCTCTCATTGCTAGCTACCATTTTATGAAGCAACTGTTTAGACTGAATCAGGACTTCTTGTTCCTTTTGTTTGGCCATACATTGTGCTCTCTTGCTACTCAGCAGTTTTTTGTTTAGGGCACTGAGTACCTTTTCAGTGATGATGCTAAGACTGCTTCAACACACCAACATACAATGTAACAGCTTTAGTTCCCCTGCTTTTGGAGTTAGGCTGTTTTGACTGTTTCTGCTTCTAATTTTCATTTATTTATTTATTTATTTTTAACAGGTAAGAGGCACAACACAAAATTCTGCTACTGTTTTTCTCAGAGATGTTAAATTTGATTATGCAGCAGTCGCCATTACTTTGTATCTTTGTATCAATCGCAGGATTTTCGCTTCTAAGTGTGCTGGGACAGGTTGTTCCAAGTCCTACCTGCGCTCTTTTAGATGCTGCAGAATTGTAACCTGCTGTGACTCTTAGCTAATTCCTGCCCATGTTGCTGAAGTCACTGTTTTTTTTCTGTTTTCTTTGACTTTGTTCCTTTGTTCTCACTCCATGCCGTGCAGTAGATATTCCTTATGCGATCAGAAGGCCGTTGGGAAATACAGGCTGCTTTACTGAGATTTATTTTTTGGTTAACTTTTCTCACTCTTCAGCCTTGGCTTATCCAGATGAAATCTGTGTGCCACCCATCTTGCAGTTTGATGCCTCTGCCTCTTTACCCACACTGTATTTCCAGGCAGGGCATGAGTCTGTGATGAATTCTGCAGCTGTGGGCACACGGACTGCAAGGCATGTTGGACTCTGTGTTGGTTAGTATGGCTGTATAAAGAGGTTGTTCCATCATGTTGTAGGGGCTGGTCCACTGCATCAAACCTGAAGTGCTCCTTGGAGTTTTTTGCTCCAGCTCCACACCACCTGCTCTGACCTGTGCCCCTGTGTGGTCTATCAGCATTAGCTGTGCTCTGAAACGTTTGGTTTAGAGGTGTTATCTCAGCAAATACAGCCCTGTTTCTTGGTTTAAAGGTCCCTGGGAGCTCCTGCAAGGAGCTGTGCTGCCTCTCATCGCCTGTGCCAGCGAAGGGGGCCTGGAGCTCCCCATGACCCTCGGGGATGGAGACAGGGATGGGTGGAAGATGGGTTGCTTTAGCGAAGCAGAAGGTGATGGAGGGCTTCTGCAGGGCAATGCTGAGCTTGTGTGATTTCTGGGCTGCTTCTATAACCGTGTGGCTGATCTTCACTGTTCGGTGGGGTTTGTTGTCTGAATATCTTCATTGGTGGTGGAGCTGCTCGTGTGCAGACCAGCTTGGCTTTCTGGCTGTGTGAGCTAGTGACTCAGAGAGGTTGGGAGGACCTTGGCTACTTGGCAGAGGGACAGAATGGCCTCAGTCTGTCTGCAGAATCGTCATGTCCTTGGCTTGTCAAGGGCAGCCCTTCCTTTTGCCCCTGAAACAGCTGGTGCGCCCTGGGCCCTTATTGCAGGACTCATCTGCAATGAGCGCCTCCCTCTCGTGCGCTGGAAACGCCTCGGACCCGGAGAGCAGGCTCGTGTTTCTCGGCTGCCCGCGGTTGCAGCGAGGCTGCGCTCCGCTTGTTCTTTGGGGAATGCTCTGTGCTAGCCCTACAGTAGCTTTTCTGCGTAGTTTCATCTGCTCTCGCTGCTCTCGCCCTTATTCCCAGTGGCTGTTTTGCCTTTTCTTGCCTTTTCTTTTTCTGCTTTTGCAAGACTGCATTTCAGCTGCCACGTTGACGGCAGTTGTCTGTTTATGCACAGAATAGGTACAGCGCAGGCAGGCTTCCCCCACCCCCTTGGTCCCCATCCTCCAGCCCTCCTGC
The DNA here is from genome assembly GCA_013390105.1 of Tichodroma muraria. Lineage (NCBI taxonomy): Eukaryota > Metazoa > Chordata > Aves > Passeriformes > Sittidae > Tichodroma > Tichodroma muraria. The sequence goes on from WAAG01001304.1 coordinate 166,513, forward strand.
ACTACGTGCCCTGTCCCCCCCAGCTTCGCCCTCGCTGGGAGCTGCAGCCCTGAGCCAGAGGGCTCACAGCGAGGGGACCGCTGCAGGTGAAGGGGGGCAGCTGAGGCATCCCACCGCCACCGGCTTGTGTTGCATCCTAATTGCAAATAGCCCTTCCGGCGTCAGCAGTTTGTGGGAATAATTGACAGGAGGTGCCGGCGAGGTGCTGAGTCAGAGCGAGGTGTGCTTGCCAAGTCACTGCAGCAGAAGGAGTCCGATCGCCTCGTGTGGAGGGAAGCCAATGGACGGTGGGTTTCCTAGCTGCCTTTTGGGCCTCTTTCTTTCCTTTCTCTGAGGCTGCAATTCATCAGCAGTGATGTTATGCATGTAAGGGAAAAACCAGGGGATCAGGGGAACTCTTTATTTTTTGCTTTTTCCTTTTTTTTTTGGTCTTTTTTTTTGGCTGAGAGCACTGGGATTAGGGGACATGGGTTACGTTCCCACCTGCTGCCACTGGGTTTCTGTGCTGTCATTTCTGTGGTCCGAGAAAGCAGAAGGGATAGAAAACACAAGTTGGGGGGTAGTGTTGAGAGAGTGGCCCTAGTGACAGATTGATGTCTCCTGGGAGAGGAAAAGCAGCATGTGACATCCTCAGCTGGGCAAGGGGGATAGCTATGCAAGCTGAAAAAACTGCAAAATAAAATGACTGAAAAGGTGTTCTGTCCTGTCCTTCCTGAGGGTTGTTTCTGCTGCAGTGTCCTACCATTTATTTAGGGGATTGAAATTACTCGTTTGACATGCAGGAAGATGAGTGCTTGTCCTGTATACATCTAGCACCTGATGGACCTCCAGGTCAGGCTCGTGAGAGCTTTGTCATTTATTCCTAACCTTCTTGAATATGGATAACATCAGTCTTTGTACCACAGCTGAATCTGTCCCAGAGGTCTGGATTCTTTCCTTTTCCTTGCTTCAGGGTGACTTCAGTTGTCTCTTTCTCCCTCTCTGTAGCACAGGGTACCTTTTTCCTACCTTGGACAAAAGTCGGTATTTGTTTCACAGTGATCTAAATATGTGTGTCTGCTATGTGCCGCCTTTGTAGGGAAAGCATACTATTTTTGCTTTTAGTAACCACTTTGTGGAAAGAGATGAGGAGCATGAAGATAGAGGCCCATGTATTTTTCAGAACCCTTCATAGCTTATGCTGCGCTCTGCCCACCCACTGTTTTAATGCTAATCCTTGTATAATCTTTCTCTTCACTGACTCAGGTAGCAGCCACATTATCTAGATCACCGTGAAGCTGATTGGGAAAACTGCGAGCCAGAGGTGGAAAGTGCCTTTGCCATGGTCATGCAGGATTCCCATGGCCAACTTGGGGTTGGAGCCTGCATCTCCTGACTGCCAGCCCATGCCTTCTCCACTGGACAATGCTGCTTGTCCACCGATTTAATCAGTGGCCTGCTGAATACTTTTCATCCTGAGTTTTTGTGGCAGTAGCTCATGGGTGGTTATTGATTCTGAGTCTTTAGAGAAAATCTGCAGTGACTAAATCAAGTGTGATTCTTCCCTCATCCTTGTCTTGACCACCTTCATGATAAATATTTTGCCCTGGTGTCACTGGTGAGGGGACTGTGTGTGCAAGGCATGTGTCCTCCTTGCCTCCAGTTTGCTGCATATTCACATGCTGGGTGCAGTCTGTGACACGGGTGGCAATCTTAGACAATCTGTGCCTTGAGGACGCTTTGGAGGAAATCTTTCCCCACTGGGTTCTGCTGCAAGATCAGCCAGGGCTGATCAGGATCAGATCAGGGCTGGTTTGAGGGGCCCAGGATGGTCTGCTACATGACTGCCCTGCCTTCAAGTTGTGTTTCTGTGCGAGCTTCGCCATGTGTGGTGGAGATGTGCTAGCCAGGGCACTCCTATAGAGAAAAGTGAGTCTGGTCCTCAGGCATTGTGAAGTATTTTCTTCATTGTTTAAGGGAAGCTTGGTCTCCATATGGTCTAATGCAGCCCTTCTTCCTTATCCACTCTCTACCCATGGTGTGGCTTCACCCTGAAAACAGAAAAAAAAAAAATAGAGCATTGTCTGTTACAATCAGGATTTTATAAGACACCTATGGGAATTAAGCACACAATTCCCTCAGGTCCTTTTTAAACAGCCTCGCTGATGTGAATTTATGTTGGCAATAAGCAAGAGTGGAAGCAGTCCTGTCAGCAGAGCCAGTTACTCTCCCTGTGTTTGATGTAGAAACTGCTGTGGTAAAGCTTATTTAGCTTTGAGGTCTGTGTGTCAGGACCTGGGGCTGGAGCCTTCAAGAGGTCTCTGATGTGAGTGGGCCCCACGCTCTTGCCTCCTTTGGGGGTCTTTTCAAGCACTCAGAAGAGCCGTGGAAATACCGGTGTGTAATAACACCGTGTGTAGGGCCTCTGCGCTGGGCTGGGCTGGACAAATGCTGCTGACATCCACTGGGCCAAGGACTGAGCCTGCTATGAGTCAGTCCAGGATGATGAAACTCTGCAAAACCAACTCTTCTTTCCTTTCCAAGGGGCAAAAATGTGCATGGATGGTGAAGAGTAGCATTTAATTGCAACTTGCTGCAGTAGAATTTGCTTTGGAGATAATTGAGAGATTCTTCTGACAACTGCAAGAATTCTTTTCTCTTTCTCCATAACCAAAGAATGACAACTTGGATCAGTTTTCCACAAATGGAGAAATTCAGTAACAATCGTCATACTTTTAATTAAAAATAAACAGTTATGATAAAAAATAATAAAAAGCTGTTGGAGACCAAACAAGTTGTGGAATATAGCTGTCACTTAGACCAATTAAGGCACAAGCAGAAAAAGCTGCCTTCATCCTTGGTTATGAGTGAGAACCCTTTCTGGGATTTTGTTTTCATGGCTAAAATTAATACCTAGTGTATTTTAGGTTTCTTTTTGGAATTTGGCCATATAGCCAGGGCACAGCTGGCAGCTTTTCTTGCAGCTGCAGGAGGGGAAAAGTGATTCAGGTGGGGATGCTGCTTACCCTGTGATCCAGTGCAGAGCCAGTGGGTTCCGGAAGGCCACTGCTGTCTCCTGCCAGTGATCTGCTTCCAGCTTCTCCTCACCCCTTATAAACACCTTTATGAAAATGTTCACTGTGTGGCTTGATGGACGCAAAGGAATGTCCACTTCTCATTGTGAATTTATGTGAAATGGGCCCAGGTTGTGGAAATCTCATTAAATTAGCAAACTGGTAAGGCTTCCATTCATTTTAGCTTTGCTCAGAATACAGCTTGGATTATTTTCTCAGATTTGAAGAGTTATTCAGCCTTAGAGCTCAAAATCAACTTACAGGCTAGAAAATCAGACCAGGTCTCCTTAGCTTAGTTTTAAAACCAGAAATGTATTACACTCAAAGTCCATTAAAGCCAAAAGGCTGTCTTAATGTGTGTGTATATATAAAATATATAATAATGCACATATAAGTGTACGGTCAAAATAAAGCAGCACTGTGAACTGCATAAGTAAATGATGCCTTGTTATGTATCCTGTATCATTTATGGCATGAATCCTGTATCTTTTATGGCATGAATTTTATAGTCTAAGTGGTAGTAAGATTAGAGGTAGGTGAATAATTTATAGCAAATAATTTATTTAATGAATTTCTCTTCCATTTCTATTTGAAAATTGTTTGTGAACATCCTGCGGTTTCTTTGCATTTTACTTATTTGAAATTACTTACTGAATAGCTTCTACAAATAATATTTGACATGCCACATGCTCATAAGAAGGTTTGTTGTTGTTTTTCTTTTTAACTGTTTCCTAAGAGGGGGAGCAGCATTTCAGCTCTAGGTTTGGTTGCTCAGCAATGACACAAAGCGAAAGTTCATGCTGTAGTATTTCACTATCCTGACAGGTCAAAGTAATTTCTAGAATTAAGCAATTTCTGAAAGGTATCAAGAATTAGCTATTAATTTGTAATAATTTTTCAGGCTGTTGTGGGGATAGGCAAGTTCAAAACTCACTTTTGCCAGTGAGTGCTAAAATTGCTCAAAATGTGTTGCTTCCTTGTACATTTACGTCACTAAATCAGAATAGCTGCAGAAATGAACAGAACGCTCTAAGGTCCACAGTCAGCAGTGTGCTGTGCATATGCCTGACTTCAGGCATATTCCTGAGTAGATGCATAAGTGGTAGAGTGGCAAATGATGAACTTCAGCATATGTTTAAGTGGTTTTCTGAATTAGGGACCAAAATAGAGAACAAAGCAAATTTATCTTTCATGAAAATGAACATAGAAGAGAATTCTGTTTCCTCATCTGCAGTTACAGGGCACTGCATCTTTCAGATGGGGAGTGTGGGGGAGGGATGATATGAACATTGAATTAAGTTGCAGTATTTCTGATTTCATCAAATACAAGGCAGTTTATCTGAAGTTTCTCATACATGTCACTCTGTGCTTTTCTCCCCTTAAATATTGGAGGAAATAGCATGAAGAATTGAAAAACAAACAAATAAAACCTCAGCCATTAGTTTCAGTTTTTTGTCTATATTTTCATCTTTTAAGTTCTCTCAGATTTCAGAATATTTTCCATGTACTTTTATTGGCTTATCATCCCTCTAAAACCAAAAAAGTTGATTTGGAAATATTAAATAATGCTGGACAGAAGTAATGCAAATAATGCATCACAGAAAGAAGAACTCTGTGTCTGAGAGGAATAAGTGGGAGTTACTTCAGCATCTTAAAGAGCAGTTGCAACAATGTGAGCTGCTGAAGGTCTACATTTTTGTGTGCAGCTTTTGTGCACATTGTGGAAAGCAGCTTCTGAAGCTGTGTGAGACACCCTTCAGCTTTGTAACACAGGTGACACCTCCGTGGCCTCCCTAAGGCACAGTTAAATAGTTGGTTTTTTTGGGTCTGTGAACCAGTGAGACCAGAGATCATGCTCTTCTCGCTGGTGCCTTCAGACTGACCTGTGTGGGGTCTCTCATGCGTAGTAGAGGGTGGAGCATGGCAGTGAGTACCTCACCTGTACCTGTCCATCTAATGTCATGAACCTTATGAAAGGAAAATTAATGTGTTTAATGCCTCTGCTCTTCTGTCAGAGGAGGGGTGGGTGCAGGGGCCTTGTGTCCCAAGGAAACATGCTCTGGGCCACAGAGCCCATGGACTTACTGAGTTGAAGTAGCTAGCAGAAGAACACAGACAGTTCAGGAGATGGTGGTCTGGGAAGCTGGGAAGAGAAAGAGCCGTCTGTGTGATGGGTGATGTGTGGGATGCAACTGCAGAAATGGGCAGTCAGTTTTGGGTGAGGAAGAGCAATTGTCCCTGCTGACTTGCGAGAGCTAAGATGACCTCCTTGGAGCAGAGAGTTGAAGGAGTAAAGTGTTATTCCTCATGCCAGTGGTCAGAAATGCACCCAAGCCATGCTGTGCACCAAACCTTCAGACCAGACATATCGTGAGGACAAGCCTGCCAAACGTGGTCATCGATGTCCATTGGTGCTTGTATGCAAGAAAGTTACACCCATGAGAGGAGGGCTGCTTCCAAAGAGGTGGTTTCTGTACCTCTGTACACATTTACTGCCCTTTAGGTGGTGGTCTAGATCCCAATCTTGTACACGTGGAAATCAGTGGGAGAGTTTCAGCTTCGTGTGGTTGGGAAGGTGAGGGAATGTTTATCAGGCAGGAGAAAGGAGGGCTGGATTTGGACTAGGAGTGTGTGCTGCAGGGAGGACTGGGGAGTGCCTGGACCGTGCATTCCCTGATCTGTATTCCTAATTATTGATCCATGCTCCTCACCCACCTGTCCTCTTCCATGTACTGTACTGTGACTCCAGCCCCAGGGCTGGAGAAAATTCTGTAGGAAAAGGTGGCAGTGGAATTCTGAATATTTCACTGACAGTCTTCTCTCCTCTTTCTAAGGCTTTCGGAACAGTAATCACATGAAATATATCCAGGCTTATTGCTCATCCCTGGCACCTTTTATGACATCAGTGATGAACATTAAAACATTGAAATTACCTGTACCAAACAAGGTAAACAGCAAATGGTCCCAGCAGTCTGCCACGTGTCCTAACACACTGCAGGGATGCCTTTAGCAGCAAAAGAAGTAGCACTGCATTAGGTTTACAAGGATGTTATATCCCACAAGGGCTGTGGCACTCGCGTCTATGACGGGAACGGCATCAATCTTGAAATAATTGCATCCTCATTATTTTGGGACCAGAGCCTGGTCAGCTCAGGAAGGTGGGAGATCAAAGGCCACTTTTAAATTTAGCTCACTTTCACAGAGCCTTGGGACAAAAATGGCAGAAGAGGTTGGTTTGAGAAGAAGTGTGGCTGTGTCTCCATCCAGTGGTTTGTTGGCATCCCACAGAAATTCAGTTTTATTTGGGGCGATCTCCCAAAAGAAAGGTATGGCAGGCTGTCTTCTTAAAGCTGACTTTTACAGAGGTCTGAGATGTGTCTTATCTTGTCTTGTGCCTTTATGTGTTGTTGTCTTCAGTGTTATAAACATAGACTTACTAACAGTATCAATAAAAATATAATATGATAACAACAACAATAATAATCATTATTATTTACTATTTTACACTCCCGTGGGAAAGACTCTGGTGTGGTTCTCCACCAAGTGGTTCTGCTGGGACTCAAATGGGATGGTGCACAGTTGCAGACCTAAATGGCTCTGGCCTTACATCACACTCTCCATGTCTCTCTCACAGTCAGCCAGGACAAGTCGAAACAGGCAAAAGGAAAGAAAACAGACAAATTTCCGCATCCATAGCAGCTGGAGTGAACGCCAAACAGATGGGCTCTTCCACCCCGATTATCCTAACCTCCTAAATATAGAAATACAGGCGCTTTTTTTTCCCCTTCTTTTCTATTTTTTTATAAATTTAAATTACCCGAGGGGGTGGTGTTAGCTCACGCTAGGGCAGTGCTAACGAGTGCAAATAGAAGTCATCTGCTGACAGAGTCAGATCGCGGCTTCTGCTCATGACTGTCCCCCCATCCTGCCCACACACGTTTTTTCCTTTGGAAGTGTGGGGAATGATAGGGGCTGAAGCTGTCGTCTCTGTGGGGTGGGGGAATATTAACGTGTGTAAGAAGAGGCTTTTATTTCAAATTCTGTCGGCACTTATGCAAATACACAGAGTAAATAAGTGCCAAAGAATATGGTTAAAAACTACAAGTCCTTGCCTCCTCCTGCAGATGGTTTGGTGAGTAGATGGGGTAGCAGTAGTTTGAGTCACTGGAGGAGTTCAGAGTTATTTTGGTTATCATTGCACAAGCACACTGATAGATATGGGGTAGAAAGGTGCAGGATCTGCCTTTTATCATGTACCAGCTCACGTTTTTTTGCAGTATGCAGAGAGATTGGAGGGATGTCTTCTGGCAGCAGGATGGTTGTGCCTGAACAGCCTCATCCTTTTTGTTCTGCAGTAGTTGACATCAGCAAAGCAGCAGCAGGGCAGTGCTCTGTGTGATTTTTTTTTTTTCCAGAGGTGAAACACACCACCTCACCAATGCTGTGTTTTCAATTCATCTTTCAGATTACTTTTGCTCTTTCTTGCTCCAGGGGCTGCATTTTGTACCTGTTATCAGGCTTTTGTTCCCTGACCAGTCTTGGAGAGCAGGTGGCAGGAGGAGGTGTTGCCTGCACAACATAGCAGAGGAGTGTGAGGCTGTGTCTGATCCCTGCCCTGTTCTAAACTTGCATGATGGAGAGTGCACACACCTGGGTCTTGCTTTCCCCACCTCTGGGAAGGGAATGAATGACAAGGGCTTGTTTCTGGATGTTTCAGGATGCTGCCAGGGAAAAACATTGTGTTGGTACTGTATTACTGTTATCACTGTAACCATGAACCAAGATATATAATGAGGATAAAGGTTAGGAGCAAAACTGCCCTGACTTGGGGCCCAGCCAAGCAGAACTGCAATGTTTTTCTCTTGTCATTATGTACAATGGTGTGTTGTGCTCTGTGGATGTATCTGTGCTACCATCAGTGCAGATATACAAATAGACAGTGTGTAAGACTTCAGAGACTCTGAAGAGGTTCTTTATCTTATGGGCTGCTCTCCATGCAAGGCTAGCGTGTAGTTTATTAAAGCTCCCAGGGCTCATTTTGCTTGTGTGCTCATGCTCTCCTGCAGAAACTCAAATAGTTGCAACCTTAACCCCATGTGCCAGAGTGCCATACGTACCATTGGGTTCTCTAGGATCTGCATCTTCCTTGGAGGTCTCCCACATGCAGGAGAGGTCGACATCTTTTGGAGGAGGCTGACTGGGGAAGGCATGGGATTTGCACCGTTGAAGAAGGCCTCTAAAAATAAGTTCATCCAGCAGCTGGCAGGGTGACAGAACTGCAGGAGATCCTGCCTTGGGGCAGAAGGATGAAGCTGATGGTTTCCTGAGGTTGCAGCGCAGGGGATTGTTACCCCATGTCTTTTCAGGGTAGAGTGCTTCCCTTGTTACACTGAGGTCATGCAGAGTGGCTTGTCTGAACTGTGAAGCACACAGATGCTATAGATACTGGGTAGTAAGGCAAAAGCAAACATATACATCTGGAAGCTTCCCCTGGAAACTGTTTTTAACAAGGTGGGGGTCATTCCACCAGTAACAAGCCCAACTGAGGTTGTGCTCAATATTTGCACTGTCCCCCCTAGAGCCTGGGTCAGAAAAGGGCTTTGCAGCCTGGGTGCAGTGGCAGACCTGTGCTAGCTTCCACACATTTGCTTAGGACTCAGGATAAGCTCTCACAGACACTGCATGTGAGGGATCACAGTGAGAGGCACCTAACTGGCTTTGCAGGAGAGGAGCTTTGGCACGGTTTCTTCCCTCTGATTCACGAGTGGCTGTATCAAACCTGGCTGGCACAGCACAGGGTCACTCGAGCATCTCCGTGCTGTGCACTTGAGTACTCCTGACCAGCAGCAGCTCAGGGGTGCAGGCGCACCCGTGCTGGCTCTGCACACTGCCTGCTTGGCAGAGCTGCCTCTCTCAGGCTTCCAGCCACCTCACGCTTGGCCTGTCCCTCGCAGTGGCTGTGCCCCGTTTGTGCGGCTGGAGCAGGGGCTCTTTGGGCTGTGCTAACCCTGACGGAGCCACCACTCTATTCCTGCACCCGGGGCATGGCTAACCCACAGCCGGCTTGGATCGTCTCTAGGGACACAAACAGCGTTTTTAGGATTTAAAAAAATAATGGTACTGCAATCAGAGGCTTGCTGTGCTGCTTGTGTTTAAGGATGCCTGGTTATTTTTAGTTATGCTGTTCAGCTTTTCTTGCCTCAGTTTCACTCTTGATAAAAGTTGTTAAAAATCCCCCGGGTTACAGCTGTTGCCCCCTGAGTAGCTGTGATTTTCATCATTGTTATCCTGTCTTTGCTCTGAGTCACTTTACTATCTTGCCAGGACTGAAAGAGATTACCTGGAAGTTTCCTCTCCCTGGATTCTAGCTCAGGCTGACTTTGCATGGAAAATTTTACCCTCATTTCTCTTATTTTTGAGAATAAGTCTGTGGGGGTGTGTGTGTGTAAATGGGTTCCTGCATGTACGAAAAGGGAAATGTTTTCTTTTGAATGCTGTCTTTCCACCATGTTGTGCAGCCAGGCCTCGAAATGCAGTAGAAGGGGGATCTGTGTGCTTTTTGTCACCTTTGAGGCAATCTACATGAATTAAGCTAGATAAAGAGTTTTTGAAAAGTCAAGGGTGATTGCCCATGTGCTCAGCAGAGGTAACACAGAATTAATAGAGGAAAAAGCCTCAGAGTTTTCACCCCTTGCAGCTTCTTTGTGTGACTGGGTCAAACCCAAAGTTCCCCTGCCGATGCCATAAGCTGTCAGTAGGAGCAGGGGATTGGTCCGAGTCTTCCCTACTTGCCTGAGAGACTTCCTTTGTCATACTTGGAGGTGGTGGAGAAGAAAGCCACCTTGCTCATGTTCAAGGAGAGAGGGAGCTGGTCAGGAAGGTGACCAAGGCAGGGCTGCCTGCAGACTAAGGAGCATGATGAGAATGGGAACGCACTGAAAGGTGGGGGAAAGAAGGGAGGAAGAGGATCCATGTGGGACTGAATGGAGAAGAACTCCCTGGGAGTGAGTCGCAATAATGGGCTGTCCCCCAAGCTTTTTCTGCTTCAGGCTGCACCAGCTCCGCCAGCTTCTCCTGCGGGAAGACAACAGCACCCAGAGGGGTTGAAACTGGGAATCTTCATGAGGGATCCTTTGGCCTGATGAAGCTCAGAGCAGAGAGGGGCAGGATGAGTCTGGGCCTGGCTGCGTCACATCCCAGAGGAACAGAAAAACTGAAAGAACTGAGCACCCTGAAAACCTCCCCCAGGGACTCAGCAATTCTGTCTTCTGGTTGGGAATTGAAGGTATACCACAAATATAACCTACAGCCACACATTTGTGGTAAAGCCAGTAAACCAGAGGTTTAAATATAGGCTAAGTTTCTGTCTCTCCTGGAGGTTGAAAGAATCAGGAAGAAACAAAATATGTGATTTATTTATTTGTTTATTTGTTTGTTTGTTTGTTTTGGTATGTAATCAGTTATATTTTAGCAGTGCCAGTGGATATGCATCTGTTGCTGTTGCTTTTCTGGCAGCATCTGGGCTGAATACCTGAGCTGTGTTGATACTTGAGTGATTAGACAGTTTGTTTATAAACTACCTTGATGAGGGCTGGTACTTGCACCACAGAGGTTAAACAGGAGGTGAATTAACATAATAAGAAGATAATAATGATTAATAATTGCTACATTAGTAACAAGAAGCAGCAATGAATTTTTAAAATCTGGATAGTTTAAATTTCTCTGAACTAGATTGCCACTTTCATCCTTTCCCGCTAGATATATTACATTTCTGAAACGTCTTCTGTTCCTTCTGTGTTGAGACACTGCTTACCTTGGCAGGGGTCAAAAGATGCTTTTGGGGCAATAGTGCTCTTCCCTGCTTTTGTTTTTGTTCAAAAGAGTGGAAGCTGAGGACAAAACGGTCTCTTGCCTGGATGTGATGTGTATTTTTTAGCAGCTGTTTAACCCAGCCTTTTGCATGGAAATGACTCGCACTACCTGAACTTGGGCCCCCAACCTACAGTAACTTAGCAGGCTTTTGCACAGAATCCATACAGAGATATGTGATGAGAGACAAGACAGATGGTGTATTTCAGGGGCTGGGCAGAGAGCCACCTGTGCAGCATGAGGGACAGTGAAGTTCCCAGAGCACCTTCCTTCTGCCTCCCACAGGACGCGGGGCTGCAGCAGGTTCTTTGGAGGTGGGAGGTGAAGCTGATCAAACACGGTTCTAATTGATGGCGTGGCATTATCCCTCCCTTCCCACTCCTACGTCTCCATTGCGGAGAGAAGGCACTAAGGCCTGTGAAACATATGCTGAGATCACCACGCTTTGTCAGCTCCAGTGAGCTGGATCCTGCTGCTCAGTGGGGTCTGTAAATACTTTTTACGGTGCAGGGAAGCTGTGGGGTCTGGCTGTCCTTATCTGCATGCTCCTAAGTCTTTGTACAGGCAGGTTCAGTTGCATAAGTGTTTGGGATATGTCCATTTGCTGCATGGCATTCTTGGGAGCAAGGAGGAAAATTTTCTATTTAGCTTTCCTGTTTTTTAGCTGTCAGATTGTGACAAGACACGGCACCCTGTGGTCAAGGTTCCTGACCACGTTGAGAGCTGGTGCAGGCAGACTAACTCTCTCTCAAATGGAAAGGGATTTTTTCCCTTAGATCATTCACCAAGTGATTGTGAATTAAGAGTGAATTATTTTCAAATGGATCATGATTTGAGAGTAAATAATTTTTTAAATGGTGTGTTGTGAAGCAATCACAGATAGTAAAAGGGCTAGAATGGACACCAGGCATTGCCTGGGGATAACTGAAATGCTTTCTCCTACAAGAATCAATGGCAGCAAGAGATCCTTCTCTCCTGTTCTCTGATCTCCACGTGTTTTACTTGCACTTAAGTAGCTATTGAATATATGGCTGGTGTGGCTCTTAATTCCTTGGGGGAACACACAGCTGGAGAGAGTGTTCATTTCTCTGCAGAACACATTGACCTCTCCCAGTGTGGATGCTTAGCTTTTCAACCAAAGAAACCTCCCTCCCATCTCAGTGAGTCTTGATAAGATGTACTTTTGTTCTGTCTGTCCATGGCACTTCCAATTTCATTGTAATGGTTTAGATAAAGACTTTCTTACCTACTGGTGGAGTTGGAGAATGGCAGACTTCTGGGAAAATGAGGCTTCCCTGTGTTTGTCCAAAGTTCTGTTTCCAGGTATGATCCTGTTTTCCATTAGATAGCTAAGAGACAGAGTGAATGAGAAACACAGTGAGCAATTACTGATTAAAATGAAGGGAGAAGGTGGGCAAGACACACGTTTCATATGTTTCTTTAATCCTTGCTTTTTACACTTCCATTTTGAATATCTGCCCCGTGGAAGACATAGGCAGTTCGTAGCAAGCCCAATTAAAAACTAGAGTTCAGTTCATCGTTTCTTATTTCTTGTGGCCTGTGATCTTGTCCTGTGATAATTGAACTTTGGAGTAAGTCACAGTGAATTACTCCGAAACTCCAACACCAAAGACAAAAACCAAACCCAAACCCCAACCCCAACTTTTTGTTTTTGCTCATGCCCAAGATAGGGATATGCCAACTAAAGGTCATTTTTAGGTTCTGTCTTTTTCCAGTCCCTTGGCTGGACAAATCATGCATGGGAAAGGGATGCCATCAAGACTGGGGGAGGAGATATTTCCCTTCCTGGTCAAGCCTGATCCAGGATGGAGACTGGGATGAGGAGAGAGAACTTGACCTCAGTTGTTAGGCTCTGTAGGACAGCTACTGTCTCCCAGGCTCTTGTTGGAGTTGTTCACCCTGGAGAAGAAAAGGCTCCAGGGAGAACTTAGAACACTTTTTGGTACCTGAAGGGGGCTACAAGAGAACTGGGGAAGGATGTTTTACAAGGGTATGTGGTGATAGGACAAGGGGTAATGTCTTCAAACTGAAAGAGAGTAGGTTGAGATTAGATATTAGGAAGCAATTCTGTACTGTGGGGGTGGTGAGGCACTGGCACAGGTTGCCCAGAGAAACTGTGGATGCCCCATCCCTGGAAATATTTGAAGCCAGACTGGATGGGGCTTTGAGCAACCAGGTCTAGTGGAAGGTGTCCCTGTCCATGGCAGGGGGACTGGAACTAATTGATCTTTAGTATCCCTTCCGAACCAAACCATTCTGTGATTCTACCTAGAATTAATTTTGACTGATAGCACCACAGAGTAGCACAAGCACAGCTGTGAAAATAAAGCCACAGGTTGGCTTGTAGAATTTCCTGTGATTGAAGTCATAATGCCTCCTCTTAATTAATTTAATTCTGGTTTAATTTATTGAGGGTTTGCCTTGATTTATTCCATTGCTGAAATGCTCACTCAGATGGCTTGTGTGAAGAGCTGCTGCGTTTCCGTGCAGACTGGAAAGTTGTGTTATAATGCAATAATCAAACACAAGTTCCTGATGATACTATCCCCCTCCTCTCACCTTGTTCCACTCCTCTACCAGGGGAAAAATAATTGAAAAGGAAGGAATGGATCCACAGGATCTAATGCTTAAAGAAGAGCAAGACATTTCTTGGAACTTGATAACCATTTTTGCACTAAGTTATCAGCACGTCTCTGCATTGGGCCTGCTACAAGACCACGGGCACAAGGTCATATTCCTTGGAGCTGCTATTTCTCCATGTGTAATGCGGCTCATTTGAGTTTGGGATGTGTTTTTGGGATCATGGGCATGTTAGATGCCCAGCCTTACCACATTTGCTTCTCACGGGGCAAGTTACACCGGGTGCACCCTTGCCTTCACAGGCAAGGGGATTTGCTCTCCCTTGTTCTCCCCCTTCCAGCATCCACTTGTGCCCTCTATGTGCCAGAGAGCGTCTCCCCCCTCCTCCATTCCCGTGCCCCCCTATCCCTTTCCCGACCCGAAGTCTCCCAGCGATTCTTGTTCATGAAGAGCCAGCAACCCTCCTCCTCCTCCTCCTCCTCCCGGCTGGGTGCAAGGCCCTGATTTCCATTTGAATAGCGGGCTTTCTGCTGAGGCTTCCCCACCGCCCCGGCGAGCGAACAAGGAGCCCACTGTTCCCGGACGGGATGTTCAGCCAGCCCTGACGTCCCCGTTGTCCTCAATGCGGCTTTTCAGCCCCTCCACTGAAGCCCGGGGCGCCGGGCTGGTGGGGGACAGGCTCCCGGCCCTGGGCAACATGCCACTCATTTTAAGCAGTCCCAGCCTGTTCCCACTTCTGCCTTTATGGTCTAGCAGAGGCTTGTTTGAGTTGCAGCTGGTTTTCGTGCGGCACCGAGGTAATGAAAAAGGGAGGGATAAGTCAGACTGGAGTGGTAGCAGGGGATAGGATGAGATAGAGTCCTTTGCCAAAGGCTTGGAGGATGAGCGGGTGTGTGCGTGGGGGTGAGTCTGTATCCTGGCCAGGGCTTCTGTCTCCTTAGTTCTTGCTGACGCCTCAGGTCAAAGCTGACCTGTGCCTTGTTCCAGAAGTTCCCTTCTAAAAACCACATCCTGCCACGCAGCAGGCTCTGCGGATGGGCATTTGTTTCCAGACACGCAGGTGCACCTCCCCATCTCCAAGGTTCCAGGGTAAAGGCAGGACAGAGGAGCAGCACCTGACCTGCCCTGGGATTGCTGAGAGTGGGCAGAGCCTCCTGCCCCATCCCACCACTTGGAGCCTTTGTCAGGGCTGTCTCCACAGTGAAGTGGCTGGGTTTGAAGCACCACAGTCTCATTACTACAGTCAGAAATGGATGAGAGCTGACAGCCCTCTGCTAATTTTTTTTGAGTTTTCCCTCCAGATGATGCTGGTGCAGGTGTTATGATGGATTGGTCTCCACCCTCCACCATGGGGAAGCTCCACTTCCCAGCGAGGTGTGGAATAAATTGCCTACTTTTCCTGCTACTTTTAGCATCCAGGAGCCCTCGGTGGCATGAGAAACCCCAACTGGCAAGTCATGAAGGAGCTCCAGACACTGCGATGCCCCAGGCTGACTGTGGGTGCTGCTTTTGTGAATTAGTTTTTGGGTTTTGGTTTTTGTTTTTCCTCTGTGGGCAGAGGTAAGGGATTCCAGGTTTGTTTGTGTTCTTCCCCAGATAGTGTCACACTGATGACATTTAAATTCAGTGGAGCAGGCACAGAAGGGGCAGCAGCAGAGCAGGCTTCCCTCTCTGCTACTGTAGGAAGAGCCAGCTGGAGCGTGGGGACAGTGATGAGTCCAGGCAGACCTCTGCCAAGGCTGGCAGCAAACAAAGCCCACTAAAATGGGTTACAATGTGTTAAATCGCTAGTTCCCAGCAGACATGAAGGAGAAACCTTTCTCTGTGTACGGGTAAATTGCTCAGAAGTAAAGGTGGTGATTACTTCTGGTAACTTAAAATTTTAATGTAGCTGCACCTCTTTTTAGCTTTCTTGGTTCTTCCACAGAGTACTATTCATTTATTGCTTGGGTGCTGAGTTCCTGCAGTCCCTTTTTCATTAAGACCTTAGTTCGAGTGAGCTACACCCCTCTGCAGCACACAAATAATGGAGCATATGCAGGGATCTGGAGGTCTTGCCTTCACCCCCTCAGCTTCCATCCCATCCTGGCAGCCTGATAGGGCTGGTGGTGCAGGGGTGGCACTGAATCCTGCAAGCAGTGTGGGGCTCATTCAGATTGCTGGTGGAGGCTTGGAGCAGGTCAGACACTGTTTCTCTGCTGCCAGCAGAAGCACAGGAAATCCAGCATTCCCTGCTCCCTGGGCTCTGGGGATTGGTGCCCTGAGTGGTGGTGTGAAGGATGGTGCCTTTATTTTGAACTTTTGGGAGGAGTTATTCGTAATATAAAAGGATGGAAATTACTGTGGAGTCAGTCACAACTTCTTTATTAGAAGAGAACTTCCTTGCTCTTTGTCACGAGGAAGAAAAAAGGCATAGAAAACAAACTGATTAAAAATGTTTCCAAATTTGTGTTAGTGGCAGCATGCTCTGAGGCAGCTCAGCACATGGTGCTGTTTGAGGCTATAGGGGCTGGAGTGCTCTTATGCTCAGCACTTCAGCTGGCAGCTTCCACAGACTTCCTTAGGGAGCACCACGGATGCTCAGGGCTCAGCAGGATCAGACCTTATATTAATATTACCACATGATGAAGCACAAGGCGCCCAGAGAAAAATAAGTTTGTCTCCCACTGGAATTCTTGGGCTCCTGTTACAATTTTCAGTATGGAACTTCACACAAGTTTTAACACAGCCAACAAATTGCTGAAATCTTTGTATTTCTGGGATGTATAGATCCTGCATGAGGGGACTTTCTTACCAGATAGCTTTTGAATGCTGCACTCCCTCTTACAGAGTTTACTGTGGTGCAGCTTCTGGAACTTGTTCAGAGTGAGCAGCTCTGGTTATATGGAAGAGATAATATGTAACTGAGCTGATATTTTTTCTTTTTTTCTTTTTTATTTTACACAGTGCAATTTGTTGGGAACTCAAGAAGAGAAGAATACAGATGCTTGTGTCACTGTAACATAAATGTCACAGATGAATAGGTTTCTAAATTGTGACATTTAGGAAAAAAATATCTTGTCTTTTTTGCACTTGGAGAAGACTGTAATTTCAGTGTGAATATTTTTTTGTGGTTTTGTTTTTTAAATTTATTTTTAGAAGACTGTTTTGCTGGGTATTGAGCATATGAGATGATGTTGCTATGAGAACCTTCAGCATTTCATTTCCAGATTAGGAGTCTTTAGCTATGAGACTGTGATGATAGCTCAGCTCAGCTTGTTGCATTTTAGTTTTATGAATGAATCTACTCAAGGCTATCACCTGGGTGACTTTAGTGACTCTCAATTGAGTAAAAGGAAATGCAGAAGTTACCCCCAAGAAAACTCAAACCCAACAGTTTCTCTAAATATAAACCCCTCTAAGTTCAGCTATAAATATTGTCCTGGAAACAGCTCAGTGTTTTCTCTTGACAGCTGCATTCTGAATTCTTAGAACTTTGAATTTACACTTCCTCTGCTGGGAAGGGAGTATCTCTTCATTCTCATTTCTGTGGAATTCGGCAGGACATATTCACTAAGAAAAGAAACCCTTCCCAAGATGAGCAGACTCTTCAGTTGCACAGTGATACTTTGACTCAAGGTTATTTACTTTTCCTCCCTTTTAATTTTTTTTTGTAATTATTATTTTTGTGACATTGGTGTCCGGTTTGCTCCATTCCCTGGGGTTTTGTTGGTTTTTTTTTTTTCTTGTCTTTTACATCCATAAAGGAGCAGAACTCTGGGAGCTGCTTGTTGTCCCTCTTTTACTTTATCGCATGACCTTCAGTGGCTACCACTGAGAGCAGGCGGTGAGGGGAGAGCAAGCAGTTTATGCCTTTTAGGGTTTCATGATTTTGGCAGCAGTGTGCTGCTTCTTTCAGATCCAGGTATGTTTGAACAGCCAGGGAAGGAGAGGTGGGTTCCAGCACACCCAGGACCCTGGTAGCAGATGCTGCAGGCTGGCTCCCAGCTCACTCTGCCTGCCATGCTGGAGGGGGGACTGGGAAGCTCCAGTGGACTGGCACTTTTAAGTATGCATCAGTGAAGTCAATTTTTCCAGTAGAAGCTGTTTCCTTCCCCACAGCACTTTCCCGTCTCTTGCAGGGAGGATGCTGTGGCAGCAGCCACCACTGCATCTCAGCAAGTCTGTGCAGATAACTCGCAGCAAGTCACAGAGGAAACGCCTCCTTTCCGCAGGGGTTTAAGCAGGCTGTGAATCGCGTTAGCAGAGAGGGCGTACTTACCGTGCCATACGGTGGGCGTCACTCAAGAAAGGGCAGGAGCCGCAGGGTGTGCGGAGAGACCGAGCTCCCCGAGACTTGCAAAGGCTGATACAGCAAAGCATTTGTGGGGCACCTCCATTGGGCGAGGTCAGAGGCTGCACCACCAGAACTGGGCTGGACCTCCAGAGGTGTGTGTGAGTGCCCTGGCAGCGAATCCTCGCCGAGCGGGATGTGCTGGGGGCAGCGTGCGTGTGCTGCTGTGTGTACTTGTGTGGCGGTCCGGCTGTCCTACGAGGTCAGGCTGTGTTTTAACAGTGAGGAAATGTGGTATTGGAAAGGTTGTTTTGATGCTTTGAATGGGCTTTGTGTTGCCCTCTGAGCCTGTGCTGGAAGACTGCTGCACACTGTGTCATCTGTCCTTGAAATTGCCTCACGAGCGAGGCAATGGGGATACTGCTGGGCAGAAAGGGGGACCTTGGCTGAGCTGTGTTTAAGGAGGTATTTTCCTGCTCTTCCCTTTGCCATTCCTCACAAGGAGTCAAAATTGGATGGAAAAATAGGAAATGGATCCTCCCCAAGAAATGCCACCCTCAAAACCAGTAGCGATTGGAGGGGAGGGTGCATAAACTTAGAGCGTGCAGCAAAGTTCCTGGTCTGTTTTTTTCTGTGCCTGAAGTCTGGGCAAGCAGCTGTGAGTGGAATCATATACAAATGCACACACGTGTGTACACACACACAAACACAGAGCTCTGCATTCTCCAGTAAAAGTGCAGTAACATGCACCCTGCATATGAAAAATCATGCCTGTGCTAGAGGTCCATCATCCAGGGGAAGTTGTGCTGTCAGGGACTACAAAGGAGAGAATCGCTGATATATGCATTGCTGGAAAACCTGAAAGGTTGCAGAAGCACAACTAACTGTGCTGTTTAGGCTTCTTTTTTACATTTTTATTTATTAAAACACTCTAGATGCGGAGTAGCTCTTCTCATTATTTATAACTGTCGCTGCTGCCTTGAAATGAAACTGCAGGCACTTTGATAAATGTGGTGAAAGCTTGTCTGGTGTCCCTGCCACTTCTCTAAAGTGCCTCCTGCGTCCTCTGCTGAATTGCTGTTTCATCAGTTTGGACAGCAGTGTTCCTCAGCAAATTGCAGTAAAAATCTAGTTGCATCATCCCATGCTAATGGAAATGGAGCAGGAGGGAGTGAGCATGTGCCATGAGCATCCTGTAAGTGCTAGGCAGAGCAGGGACAGGGGGAGGAAGACAGCCCTGCTGAGGCTCACTCAGCTCTCCATCCTGGTGAGTTTGGTGGGATAAAAGCTCCTGTCCAGGATTGCTGTGAGGTGCTTTTCTTTTGCCTTGTGCTGGCACCTAGGATGTCATTTCTGCTTGAATTGCCTGTGCCAGAGGGCAAAAATTAAGTAGTTCCAGCCTCAGGCCCTCCTTCCCTTCATCTCAATGGCCATGGTGTCAGGAGAGTCAACTGATGGGCTGTACTGGGGCTGTCCTGATAGCTGAGTGCAGGGAACTTTTAAAAAGCTTGAAGAATGCAAATCCCCTGAGATCAAAGAAGGCTAAAATGTTGACATGGAAAAATCTAGTGATGAAAACAAAGGGAGAAAGTTTGTTTTAAACAAACAACCACCAACCAATCAACAAAAAACCCAATCAACAGCAACAAAGAAGAAACCTCTCAAAACCTTGACTTTTCCTTTGAGCAGAGGGACTTGCTCTTAGATCGTCTTGCTAAGCAGAAGCTGCGCTTGTGCTGAAGCAAGCCTGTCAGGGTGATGAGGCAATGAAAAGTTTGTCCTACGAGGGGAGATTAGAAGTGCTTGGACTGTTTAGCCTGAGGAAAATGGTAGGGGGAGTATGAGAGTGCTCTGTAAATGTTAGCAGGTAAACAGTGTGAAAAGGGAAGAGTTTTTAAGGCTGAGGGAAGGTGTTTGCAATAGTACAGGTTGCTATAAATCAATTTTGGTAATCTAGTCTAGGAATTAAGCCACAGTTTCATACTGTTAGGTGGGGGAAGTTTGGAGAGCAGCTTCCAAGCAGAACAACAGGAACAAAACTCCCAGACAGGCTTTAAGATGTGTTTTGATCTGTCTGTGAAGGGGATTGTATTAAGAGGGCTAGGCTCTGTGTGCCAGTAGATTCTGTTCTATGCTGCTTCCTGTGTTTCTAGTCCCACATTAACTTTTCAGGCTTTTTGTATGAGATGTGCATAAATAGAAATCATAGATTAAACTGAGCAGTTTGCAACTTCAAACTCATTTGTCAGGGGTGTGTGCTCTTTTGTTTCGGTTTTTGTCATTAGGTTTTGGTTTTTCTATTTTGTTCTTTTTTCTTTCCATGGCTCCTTTCAGGGTGTCCTTTTGACCTGAATATGCCACAGCAGCATTTCACCCAGTGCCCAGGTTTCCCTTTCCCCGTCCTCAAGCGGTCTCACTTTTGTGCAAGCTGTTTCCACCAATGCGTAGCACAACTCAGCACTTTTGGGGGTTGAAAGCTATTTACCAGCTAAGAGGGCAAGAGTACAAAACTATTTTCAGCTCTGTGACCTACCTCGGCCAATTGGATTGTGTCTGGTAATCCTATTTGGTGGAGATGGTAACCTGAAATAGTTTCTGCTCTTTGCCTTCACCTCCGCCCCCCGTGCCTACACAGCAACAGGGCTGGGGTGCCTGTGCTGTAAGACCTGACCTCCAGAAGGGACAAGGGCAGTGTGAGTGCTTGGGCTGAAGCTCCCTTCCAGGAGGTTGCCCGTTTTTCCCCACTGGTATCCCGTGGGGTGATGCCCTCATGCCATGGTGAGAGGTTGCTCTCCACTCCTGTGGGATCAGGCATGGGTGTGTCTAGCTCTGACCTTCTCATTACAGCCCAGGCATCAGTCTTGGCTTGCCCCTTTGGTGAGGAACAGTGTTTTGGATTGCCACTGCAGCACCTTCATTTTTGCTTGCACTCCTACCTCCTAACAGCCATGTGTAGCCTGGAGCGGGCAGGAAGGAATTAAGTCAGATGAAGAAAAGGACATCAATATTCTCTTATACAATTCACTTCAAATGTGTAAAGTATTTCGAAGTCATGAAAAATCTATTGCCCAAATTAGGCCAAGAATAGATATCGCTATTTAGCCCAAACTTTCCAGACAGGATTTGAGGGTCTACAGTTTTTATTGGTGCAGGAATAAACAGTGAACTTGTGGGATCCTGTTTTACCCCAGTTTTACTTTGAGGAAAGGATTGAGAAGTTGCACTGTCTACTTCACCTTTTTAGCTTTGTACCTTGATACCACTTTTAGCCCTGTTTGACAGGAGTCTCCAAAATACAGCATTTGCCAGAAGTCATCAAATCATACAGCCAGATTTCCCTGCTGAGGGAAAGGAGGTCTATAATGTGGATTTAGGCAGAGTATTAAGCATAAGAATATGCAAGCCAGCAGGCTGCAGGAATCTAGGCTTCAGTACTGCTACTTAGGGATTCCTTGAGTATTTGGGATGGGGTGGGTGTGTAAAGCTGAATATCTCTGAGCTTGTACAGGACTACAGAGCAGGAATGTTGCCGAGTTTTGTGGTTACCAGTTATAGCTCAGCTCAGCTGAGGCACTTTCTGGCCTTGGTCACTGCAACTTTCATCCCTTTGATTGATGGAGAGTACCATGCACACTGAGCTGGGCTCGCATGCCTGCCTCCTCTCTCATCAAAAAGGAACAACTGTGGGCTAATCCCCTGGGCAGTAAGAGATCCTGTGCCCTCCCTTGAGGGGTAAGATGAGATGCTCCCTCTGGCACAGGTCCCACAGGTGCTGCTCAGCCCGTACCGTGGGTCAGTGCTGCTTCTGGCCTGTGCCTGTGCTCAGCAAAACTATCCCCCTTATTTCAAGGAATTAAACTTGGAGTGGCAGGGGCATGTTCTCTGGAGCAGTGGGAGGAATAGGAAGGCTGTCTGAGGGTAAGATAAGGCAGTCTGATATGAGAATCACAGGATATTCGGAGTTGGAAGTGACCCACAAGGATCAAGTCCAGCTCTTAAGTGAATGACCCATACAGGGATTGAATCCATAACCTTGGCATTCTAGGCTTTTTTTAGCACCAGGTTCTATCCAACAGAGCTGAATTTAGGGTCATTTTCCTAGCAAAAACATAAACTGGAGGTTGTGGTGTGATATGAAACCCAGTGTCAGCTCAGGCATGGGGCTTTTGTTATGGGTGCTGGACGAGGCTGAGCCTGACTCCCAATGCTGTGTGTGGTGAGACTTTGTCTGCCCTGTGATGCAGCAAAACAGTTGGCAAGTGTTGCCAGAGACCGGTGCATGCCATGCTCTGCACTGCTTTAGACAGTGCTTTTCATCGTGGGCCATTGCAGATGCTGAGTTAAGCCTGGCAGCAAACCCAGGAGGTGGGCCAAGTGTGCTACCAGCGAGGGCAGGCTGGGGGAGCATGTGGAGTCACACTTGTGGAGTCACAGGATGGGCAGAGCAGGGACAGACTCCTGGCAGTTTCCCTGCCTTTGCAACATTCAGACTCAGCATTCATTGCATGGTGGTTTGATCACTCCAACTTGCAGCTTCTCCCTCACCTGCCCTCCTGGCCTGTACAGCAGCAGCAGCAGCTGCTTCCATGGGAATGAAATGCTTTTCCTGCTACACAAATATCCAGCACTGCAAAACTTGTCTGGAGTTTCTCCCTTTCTCCCTCATCCCAATATCGTTGTTCCTCTGTCTTTTCAGGGATGATGTGAGTTCTCCCAGAGATATTCAGCAGTGACATGTGGTTTATAGTAGCTTCTTTTTTTTGCCTTCTCACAGAGTAAAACCTTTTTCTTTTTTCAGTGTTGGCACAGCAAGGGCATTGGATTTGGATCCAGCATGAAGATGAGCAGCCAGCATAAAACCTGGGCGAGTTTTTGGAGTAAATAATACACCCATTTCATCTCACTGTCATTTGCACTAGATGTCTTGGAAAGCAGAGCCTCAGTTGGACAGGAAAGCTTGCACCAACTGGAGTTGAAAGGATCTTTCCAGCCTAAGCACTGGCATCCCTGGAGGGATTTCCTTCTAGGCTTTCTCAGTTTACCTGGACAATAGTCATAAGCTTAGCCTTTCTTGCACATGCTTTAATCTCATGTTTCAGACTGTCTGTTAGTCATCTGTAGGGTCAGGAGGGCATTTCTCTCTCTGATCAGCATGGCAGATCTGCTGCTATCTGGTTGGGTTTTTCTTCCTTCTCAGTACTTTAGGGAACACTTTACTTTCTCAAATTTCTGGGCACTTTTGCCTGAAAAGTTCCTCCTGATGGTGAAGGGAGAACATTGCAGGGTGTCCATGGAGTGCTTTATGTGCCTTCCTGTCCCTGCACACTCTGCGGTTATAGCTTTGGGTGCTGTCAGCAGCACAGGACACAAAGAGGAGGGAAAAGTTTCTCTTTGTGTCACCTTTCCGCATCAAAATGACCATTACCAGACTGCCAGCAATTACATGGTGTTTCCAGTCCTTCCTTCCTGGTGACTGGGATGCAATTCATCCAAGGACTGGCAGGGTGCTTGCAGTCTGTGTTGGGGGTCCGGCTTCCTTGGGGGCTGCCACCAAGTTTTCCTGCATTCTATTCCAAGTGTAGCCTGTGTCCTCAAGCTGCTCAGATCTAAGGGCTGCTGTGCTCCCCCTCCCTCCCTCTTCCCACTCTGAATTTTTTTGTTCACCTTATTAAGTTCAGAATTGCAGCAGTTGGGGTATTAAAAAAAACCACCCCCCCCCAAAAAAAAAAATCTATCAATAATATGTGTTTAGAAACATGCCTGTAGGGTGTTTAATTAAACCCAGTGTGATGGGAGGCAGCCAAAAGGCATGTGTGGTGTGTGTGTGTGCACAGACAGCTGGCCATGGGGGAGCAGCACGTGTGCACGTGTGGGTGAGGGAGGGAAAAAAAGATCTGGTTAAATGGATCCTTTCTATCTGAGCTCCAAATATAATGTTCTTAAATGAGTAACCCACGAGAAAAGAACAATCCCCTCATGAAATATGCGGAGACGCTTGTGCCAGGAAAAGGTCAGCAGCCCAGCTTTGCAGGGCTAGCACAGCTGGAGGCTGGGGTGGTTGAGAGTTTTGGTGGGGAAGAGACATCCCAGCCAACCCTCTCCTGGGTGCAGACACTGGATTTTCCTGCTGGAATCAAGCTGGAGGGCTGATGGCTCTCACCTAGTTTGAAAGAGACAAAAGGCAGGCTGGGAAAGGGACATGCGGGCTTTTCTTTTACCTAGGCTTTGGTTGCTGAAAGGAAGTGGAAAGAGGAATAAAAACAAAGCTATGAGTTTCAACTCCTGTTTTGTCCCTGGCATCTGTAAAATCGATACCTCCTTCCTTCGTGAGCTAATTACCACCTGGATATCATAAGGAACTGACTTCATTTTCTTCTTCTGTTACTTTGGAAGAGACAAACAGAGAAACCTGGGTGTGCTGGGGGAAGTAATTCTGACCTACTAGACCTGCCTTTTCTTTTTAAATCAGTTTCATGGAATCATCTACACAATTTGTCCATTTTTTTTTCAGTTTGTGTTCTCTATTTGCCAAAAATATTTAGCTTCTTCCCTTCCGCAGCCCTGCAGAGTCCCTCCTCATTTGCCTACCTCTGCTGCCCCAGAAAAGGGAGGCAGAGGATGCTGGTGCCTGGTAGCTTTCCCTGGCGAGCAGGTGGGAGCCCTTAGGGAGAGTTGCCCTTTTCTGGGGAGCCGAGGATGTAAATGGGGCGTGTGGCTCCCGAGCTCAGTGCTGGCCGCAGTGGGTCCTGCAGCGAGCTGCTCTCCCCCTGCCAGTGGTAGAGGGTGTGGGTGCCACAGCTGTGTGCAAAGCCAGCAGCATTCTCCTGTGCCTGATGCCCACTTAAAAACAAGGGGGAGCAGAAAAAGGGTTCTTGTTTTCCAGCTGAAATAGCTTCAACCAGTCACGGGCACAGTCCCTGTAAATGCAGCTGTTGTGTGCGGCCCTGGGATGACTGGCTCTGTTGTGCTTGTCCCCAGGCGGCTGTCAGGCCCGCAGGGGCTCCTCCGAGCTGGGGGCTGGTGAAAGCCAGAAGATGTGATGGGGGGAAAGGACTGCCATAAGGATGGTGATTTGCTATCCATTGCAAATAGCCTTGCAGCTGAGAGGTTTGCTGAGTGTGAGGTGTAGCTGGGGCTGCTGCTGAGCTTCTCAGCCATAGGAGAGCAGTGAGCCATCATGCTAGCTGAAATAAGAGGAATATTGCATCAAGGTGTTACCTAATGATGGTGGCTTTATAGTCTATGAAGCCTGCAGTCCTGTGTCTTCCCTGAAATTCAGGTTAGTGAAAAGAATTAGGGTGGAAGGGTCCATCTAGTCCACCCACAGGAAGAGCAGTGCAGCCTGTAACTTTACATTTAGGACTTTCAGTTGCACTTCTGCAACTGCACAACCTTTCTCTGGCTTCTCAGTGATCTCTAGAGTGCCTCAATGTGTGTGGAGCTATTGTATGTGTTGAGTCATAAGGAAGGGTGGATGCCCTGTTGAGCTCCTGGTTCAAGCTGCTCCTCCAGGATGTTGTTTCTGTGCCACAGCAGGTAATGCAGGTTCGTATCAGCTCTAATTAATGCTCCTGGCAGTGATGACAAGTGGCCCACAGAAGTGTGAATCTAGTTTAAGGAGACCAAGAAGCCAAAAGAAAACAAAAGAAAGAAAGCCTTCTAATCTGATCCATTATGCTCAGGCCAAGAGATCAGCAAAATGATCAAGCAAGGAAGAGAAACTACTCCTGGCTACTAGATTTTGCATCCCTATCCAGGCCAAGTGCTGGGGGTAACTATTAAACGATTGTAGCACACTGAACATCAATCTTGTAACAAGCTTGGATAATACCCTCTGGTGAATTAACAAGGACTGCTGATATCTAAGTGCTTTTCCACTGTGTGTTGCCAGGAATAAGTCTCAATTCTGGGGGGCCTGAGTCTCTCCTCAATCTGAGTTTAATTCCCTCCCATCTGCTGTCTGCATTTCCCGACGATCCTCGCCCAAGTAGGGCACAGGGTGTGTTTTGAGGGGACTGGGGACATGCTGGGCTTTCTGTGGGCTGAAATTTCCCAGTCAGAGAATTTCTGCTGTGTGGGGATATGTGGGTCTGCTGTGGTCTTTGTGCCCCAGCATGAGCAACCGAGTGCTGCCTCAGCTGAAACATCCTGGGAACCTCTGCTAAGGTGGCTCTGCTGGTAGAGCAAAACCGTCCAAGCTTGCTCAGTCTGGAGCAGGGAACAAAGGCGGTCTCATTCCCACCACTGCTGGGAATAATGGGCATAATTATCTCATTATTCTGCGGCCTCCACAGCTCCCAAAGAAAGAGTAACTGGTGTGCAACAATGCCTCTGCTGTAAATAACGCCCTCAGCACATTCCAGTGAAGCAGAAGACGGAGGTATAAAGCACTGTCTGCCCTCAGACCACGCTCAGATTCAGCAATGGGACTTTGGTCCACTGAGCTTTAAGTTTTGGGTTGTTGTTTTTGTTTTGTTTTGATTTGTTTGAAAGTGAGGCAGGGAGCTCTGTGTGGGCTTTCTAATGTTTTGTTTATTAAATCAAGGGCACGTTCAGTTTGCAGTGCACGTTCAGTTTGCAGTGGTCGGAGTTGTGCAAGGAATCCGTGTCACCCTTCTCCTGGATGTGACTCAGTGGGCAAGAAGGGGGACTTGTGTCCTGGCTACCAGTGCAAATCCGGGAAGTACCAGTTATCCCTCCTGGATCTGTCAAAATGAATTTTCTACTTTAGGCACCAAAAATATCCCTGAGATCCTTGTTTGGAAGGAGGCAAGACTAGGGGGTAGGAACAGGAGAGGTTTTGTCAAGGTTCATGCAGAGATCTAAGAGCAGAACTGGATGCCATGACTCAGGTTTATTTGCTTTGCCTTGTTTAAAAGGTGTCCCATAAAAAGAAATGTGTGCTGCCATTAGGAGCAGAGAAGTTTCTTCTGTCAGACTTGTGCAGGTTTCACTGATCCATTGTGGATGTTACTGCAGTGCTGCTGATGCCTGTGCCATTATCCATGGGTGCCTGAAATCTGATGGAGTATGTTTGTTTTTTTCTCTACTTGTTACTCACATGAGAATATCAGGAAGCTGCCTCCTGGGTTTTCCTGGAGTGTTTCTGGAAGACTGAAAAAGTGTATCATGAAGTTTCTTTATCCTTGTCTGAAAATTGCATTGGCTTTCAGGAAAAGAGCTATTTTGCATAGCATTTGTCAGGCAACTGGTTTAATTAAGTGTTAATATAAAGCAGAAGGTGAGTTTTCAATGTTTCTTTCCTTTCACAAGCTTCTATTCTGTTGGTTGTGATGTGATTATTTCATTAGCTCGCTGGAGATGTCTCTGGCAAAAATTAAGAAGCTGAGATCTAATATTTCTAGTGTATCTTAAAACCAGCAAAAAGAGCCAGTGTAAAAAGACCCCATCCATACGTTAATTTTCACTTAGTGCTCAGACTATTGGAAATCCACAAAAAGAAAAATCCAAAAACCTAATCATCCTTCTCTTGCAGCCCTGCTGGGAGCAAGGCTGGTGTTGGCTGGCACATGAGCTTTCCCTGTGCCACCACTGTGCCCCAGCTGGGCTGGGGTCAGGGGCAGAGCAAGGTGGGTGTGGGTGCTCCTGAAGAAGAGCAGAGCCAGCTGCAGGGAGCCAGGGCAGCCCACATCACTTTGTCCCAGGCTCTGATGTTGACTTGCTACAAAATTTGAGTGTCTCCTTTTCCAGCCGATAAAACTGGGAAGGGTGATTGTTGCTTTTAGTGAAAGGAGGCAGTGTGTGAATTGGTGGGGGTTGTGCTTGTGCCTCTGCAAAGTACTGGATGGATGTAAAATGTCTTTATTCCCTGTCTGGTCCCAAACCAAAAACCCTGTGAGGCTGTGCAGAGGAGGGATCCCTCTTCCTTGAAGGCTATCTGCAATCCTTCCTGCTAACAGCCTCTGCTACTCCCACACTGAGCCAGCAACTCACTGGTATGTTGGGGCTGGCTGGCTCTTGGCAAGTGATGGCTTACACACAGGGTGGAGCTTTCTGAAATTCTGCACCTAGCCTTGGCAAATACAGGCTGTAGACAAGCAATGGGACTTCTCCATCTTTGCCACACCATCTGTCTTCTTCAACTTTCTGTAATCTTTCAGCTGCTGGATTAGAAATTATCACTATGCAGTGCTGGGCTGAATCCAAAGCAGGGTTCCTCCTTCAAGTGATTCAGGAGAGGAAAGCCTCATTGAAATGTGGTGTATCTTCCCTCCTCCTCAGCGCCCTGCAGGGTCACACATGTCCACCTTGGAGCATCCTGGAATGGTAGAGCTGGATTTATGCTTTGTATCTTGATATCTTCCCATGCCGTGTGCAGGGGTAGAGGGGATAGCACTTGTGATTTAGCAGGACAAGTGTGGGGAGAGGAACACAACTGCTTATTTCTTCTCTAGTCTGGCCTTTGCTAAATAACATGCTCAATGGTGGTGCACATGTGGAAGAAGTTCTGAGTCCTGCACTTGCTCATTATCAGTATGACTTCCTGGAATCAAAGGAGAAGTTGATCTTTCCTGTGTGTTTTTACAAGCCCAAATATTTTGAGGAGTGAGACAAAACCCTTCCTTCCCATATATGGTTTCTAACATCCATGTTATCAGTGTTGCATTGTCAGATGTTTCCTTGCTGCTTAAAATATTTTGCCTCTTCTTCCAGCACCAATGGCATCCTTTCCACAGGGGACACAAAATCAGGTGGTAAGGCTCAGTACAGAGTGATTAGTGCATGATGCTGCTGGTGGCACCCCAGACACTGGACCACACTTAGTGCCTTTGTGCCACAAAATGCATGCAGGACTCTGGAACACAATAAGGCATCTTTCCTGCTCTTACCCCACTGCTGCTCCTGCCAGTTTCAGCAGAGTGAGTGCTGCTAGCTTTTCCTTGAGGTTTCCCAGTTGTATCTGAAAGAGTATTTAGGGACCTGTAGCTTAAGCACCTGTCAGTGACACTGAGGGTATGACATCTGCCTACCTACAGAAGTGCTGCCACGCCAAGGGGCACAGCACATGCCCCAAGGTCCCTGAGTCTGGAGAAGTCAGTGTGCTGGCTGGGATGGTGGGGAAGGAGGCAGTGAGCTGTCTCAGTTGGAGGACCCAGGGAGATGTCTGGTTCCTCATGCCATCACGAGCCAGCAGTAAAGGGCTGGTGCTGCTGGTTATTGGCATTATTTTAGAACGTGTTTTATTAATGTTGAAATTTGAACCAGAAGAGGAACAGCTTCGTTGGTTATGCAGTACCAAAAGGAATAGGGAGCCATTAAAATGTATCTGGGTGAGCAAAGCTGGGTGCGTGGGTGCACGCAGAGGCAGCACATCTCAGCAGTGAGCAGGGGTCCTTCGGTAGCACTTATTTTTCTGACAGAAGCTGCACTTCTGTTGCCGCTCTGTGAGGTGCAGTGCAGAAAGGATGACTGCCTGGAGGTGAAGCTGTGTGCAGTTTCCTCAGGGAAGCAGCAGTTCCTTTTGTGAACCATCCCTATGTGTGTGCCTGTGTTAATGGTGCTGACTTGCCACTCAGTGTCATGTGTCCCTGCATCCCAAAAGATCCTGCACTATGGAAAGGGAACAGAGAGGGGGAAATGAAAGTTGAGAAGCAGGGGATTTGCAGGCTCACAGGGAGGTGATGTGGACAATGCCTACACGAGATACTGCAGGCAGAAGTAAGCTCACTTGACCTTCTATCTGAGCCCATGGATGAAAGCCAACCCTGCTCTGAAAGCCATGAGATTGCTTCAGTGCAGCACTGGGTATAGGCTCATGCCCCTTGCATCTCAGCACACCAACCACAGCTGTGCAGCTTCATCCTGGCTGAATCCAAAGCAGGGTTCCTCCTTTAAGTGGTTCTGCCTGCAATACTCCAGGTAAATGTACCCGTGGCTTTGCAGGTGCCACCTTCTGCTTATAACTCCCGCTTTTTCCAAAGTGCAGCCCACCTGGAGCCCACCAATTGCATCTTTAAGGGAAGGCTACTCAGGCTGTCCCCTGAATGAGTAAAATGGCTCTAATGTGCACCAGCTGCTCCCATCACCTTCAGATGTAATTGTTTAATGTATACCTTGTACATTAGCTTAGCAACTTGACAGTCGTGATGTGGTTCACACAGGAATCCAAATATCGCAATGCAACATTGCAGCATGACCACTACCCTTGAACTGCACCTTTAAACATAACAGGCTGAAGATCCCAATGCATGACCACTACCCTTGAACTGCACCTTTAAACATAACAGTTAGGCTGAAGATCCCAATTTCTGTTTCTCTGTAAGGTTGAGTGTTTCCATGCTGTGGACACCTTTGTTGTCCTAGCAGATGGCCTGCAGAGTGTCAGTGTTTGGGAAGTCACTTGCTATAGTGACTGGAGGATTAAGTTCAGAAGGGGTGGGTTTCCCCTGAGGAATGATCCCCAAAATTTCTGATTTAGAGAGTGCCTTCTATACTGCAGTTGTTTGCACACAGACCTATCATCTATTCTCCTCCTGGGATTTACTGTTTATATGGAGAAGAGCAAATAAAGACTCTTCTGCAATTTCAGTGGAAGCCAGGGAGCTTTTAAGCAGGCAGAGAAGCTACTGGCATCCCTGTTTCTCTGCTGAAGAAATGGGCTGACTGCAAAGAGAGATGTGAGATGTCACAGTTCCTTTTCATCCAAGGGATGAAAAACACTGTACAGGCATTTAAGCTTTACAAAACCCCCCTACAAGGTGTAGGAGGAATTTTTTTACAGATGGAGAAACTGAGACAAAATGCCTTGCTGCTGCTTGATCCATTCATTACTGAAGGAATTGAGGACAGAAGTTGGGACACCTATTCATAGCACTGACCACAAGGTCCTCCCTCTCTGTCACCTTGGGAGGGACATAGCCCATGCAGCAGTGCTCCTGGGAGGGCTTTCAAGTGTCTGCTTTGGTCAGGAGACGATTTTGCAGATGTGTCTCCTCCATTCTTGCAATGGCATTGCATCTGACCTGTATTTCTTACAGCTATTTGTTTCACCACCCCGTTTCTGGTATGTCAGCCTGCAAGACCCATCCATATGCGCTTGCCGTTCCCTATCCCTTCTTGTTTTCAATCTATGCCAGTGCAATGCTTACTTGAATCATAAAAACTCTCAGCTTGTGTGGGCTTTTTGTTTTCCTGCTGGTGGTTCTGTGCTCCCTTTCTGTATCGCCCTGCCAGCTATGGTGCAAACAAAACCTGTCTGTGGGGGAAGGGAGCAGGCTGGGAATGCCCATCCTCTCGGGGACTCATCTGATCCTGCATGTTGTGAATGAGAGATGCTACTCTGTCCTCCCTTCCTCTTCCCTGCAGTGAGCTGACCATCTGCTTACCTTAATGGACTAGAGATTAGCCCGAGGGTTAAGTTATCAACATAATTAACCTAGATTTCTCCTCTACGGCTGAGGCAATTTTTACTTATCTGCTGCTCAGGTGATGTTGTGAAATTCAGACGGCTCTCGAGGAACAACAGAAACTGGAGCAAGTGGAAAGGAAGACTTTCAAAGTTTGAAATTACTCTGAAGCCCCCAAGGCACAGAGACGAGAGACGATGAAGCTTGTGCAGGGTCATGTATGTTCTCAGCTATGAGAATGGTATCGAAGAGAAGTCTAATATATTATTAATACTGCCTGTTCCTTATGTGGAGGGCTTTTCAGGTCTGTGCCTCAAACCAGGCAAGACTCATTACCTCTGTTTATGGAAATTTGTTCCTGGAACATATGCAGAAAGCTAACAAATTGAAAATATTACATATCTGTGTTTCTGTCCAGATGACTTTTGTCGTCTACCTGTAGGACACTTCCCAGCACAAGCTATCATTCCATGCTGTAGTCACGTATCACCAGAAACTCTTTTCATTCCGGCTTAAGATGCTGGAGCTAATGTGACTCTACAGCCACGTGTGGGTGGCTTTTATGCTACATTTTCCTTGACAGTAAAAGATTGCAGTTGCCACTTCGGAGCATCCCTAGCTGCCTTTCCTGCCCTAGATTCAGGCTGTGCTTGTGGATAGTGCTATTGGACTTGTGCTCAGGCAGTCTTCCTTTGCAGGGCCCCAGTTTGCAAAGGGCACCAAGTCCCTTCTTACACCCCCTGGGGTTCTTCTGCCTGTGGCCACGGCGTTCAGGCCATGTGCCTTTGCACCCGGATTCAGCTTGCCGCGGGTGGAGATCGCTTGCAGAGGCTGTGAGTGTGGGAGCACTGTCTGACCCATCCCCGCAGGCACTTCCCGTGCCAGAGGACGTGCCACTCGAACGATCATTGTAATTACCGTCCTGGAAGCTTTTAATCCCTTGGTTAAATAAAACCAGCAAATGATAGTGGGAGTAGGAAACTGCAGCCGGCTGGAGGACAGCCCCGCCAGGGGCAATGAGATGTGCGGATGAACAAACACCCGCACCCTGCCAGAGACGCCCAATCTTCCTAATGGTGAAATTAGCATGCAGCTTTGGTCAGATCCCACCCACACCTCGGTGCTCAGCTCCAGACATCTCACCGGCACAGGGGCAGGCAAGTTAGAAGGAGTTCAAAGAATAACAACGATTAGGGCGCTGGAGGGGAGCCGAGGTATGAGGAAAGATTAAAGCAACTAAGTGTGTTTATGGTGGAAAATTGGTGATTAAGGGAGGAAACCTAACTGTCTTCCTGTAATTTGAAGGGTGTGAACTTGAGGTAGAGGAGCTGATCAGGAGGGTAGCAGGAGGTATATAAGTAGGAGTGATGCAATACAGCTCAAGGAAAGAAATGTAGGTGGAATATCAAGCGAAATCCTAATCGCATTTTTTGGTCTGGCTTATGAGTGACAATGGTAAGGATACAATGTTTTTTGGGATGCATATATACAGACAGAAAAATGATGGAGGAAAGACCCTCTAGTAGTAAATTATCCTGTACAGCAAGGGCTGGACTGCCTGAGTCCATACATGCTCTGTCCCCTTCTTCACATCTTTTTTGTTCTTTACAAAAATATATATATAGGAGGAAACAAACAGCACTAGCACTTGTGATTTTCAGCGGAGACGTGTTGCAAATGTTACATTTTCCAGCAACACTTTACCCCACACTGTCACTGTAAAATCTGTCTACTGTCAAACTGCAGTGGGGTGTCAGTCCTCATGTCTCTTTGAGAAGGTCTGGGAAGGATTTGGCGGACATTAGCAGCACCCAACGCCCCCAGACTCTGCTTGGAGCAGCTGTCCTCGGTGAAAAGGGCGGAGCCCTGGTGGGGGAGCCTTGCTGGTGCTGAGTTGTTTGGAGATAGAAAAGCCTCAGACCATGCCTGTATCGATTTTGTATGTACTGCTTGGTGTGCACTGGCAAATCGGTGTGCTCGTCACTCTGTTGGGCTTGTGCTCTGCTTTTTAGTTAAGGCTTAAAATTGGCAGACCTGTCCTTTTGGGTGGCAGAGACCCATCACAGTGTAGGGAGTTTCTCCCTTATCTTGGACATGAAGGATTTGAGTTTCCTTATTAGGGGTTTGCAAACCCTGTCTGTGCTCTTGGAAGCGTTCAGAGGACTTGTGGTTGGAGCACAATGACAGGCACCTAATGTGTTAGTCCTTTGCTGTCCCGTGATTGTGCCTGTGCAGAAAAGGCAGGATCACTCTCCTGGCAGACAGGTAAAACCTTTAGTTGAGTGCTTCTAGTGATGGCTGTGCTGCAGCTTTCTTACTAGTTGAAATTATAGCCCACCACCCCTCCCAGTAAGCTTCCCTATACACTGGGACATACATTATACTGGGGATTGCTTCCTGTATATACAATCATGGAATCACACGATGTGCTGAGCTGGAAGGGACCCATCATGATCACTGAGTCCGACTCCTGGGCCTGGACAGGATAACCCAACAATCCCACCATGTGCCTGAGAGCATAGTTCAAATGCTTCTTGAACTCTGCCAGGCCTGGTGCTGTGCCCACTTCCCTGGGGAGCCTGTTCCAGAGCCCAAACACCCTCTGGGGGAAAACCTTTTCCTTGATATCCGAGCTAAACTTGCCCTGACTCAGCTTCATGCCATTTCCTCGAGTCCTGTCACTGGTCACTAGAGTGAAAAGATGTGTACATTCCTCTCCACTTCCTCTCCTGAGGATCCCAAAGACCACCACGAGGTCTCTTCTTGTCCAGGCTGAACAAACCAAGTGACCTCAGCCACTCCTCACAAGGCTTCCCCTCCAGACCCCTCACCATCCTTGGGGCCCTCTTTTGGACCTTCTCTAATAGCCTAATGTCTTTCTTGTATTGCTGTGCCCAAAACTGAACAAAGCAACTGAGGTGAGGACGCCCCAGCTCAGAGCAGAGCAGAGCAGAGCAGGACAATCCCCTCCCTTGTCCGGCTGTGATGCTGGGCCTGTTCCTCCCCAGGACACAGTTCCCCTCCTGGTTGCCAGGGCACTGCTGACTCAGATTCAACTTTCCATCAGCCAGGACTCCCAGGTGCCTTTCCACAGTGCTTCTCTCCAGCCACTTGTTCCCAGGTCTGTACACAGAGCCGGGGCTGCCCATCCCAGGTGCAGACTCTGGAATTTGCCCTTCTTAAACTTTGTATGGCTGATCCATATGCTTTACACATTCACCACTTCCCCCTGCCCCTTCCCTGCCCTGCCTCTGCAGCTGCCTGCATACTTTCCACAGAGTTTGCAGAGTTCTTTTGTTGGCAGGAAACATTGTCTAGAATGGGTTCCCACTGCAAGCATCTCACCTCAGTGATCTCCAGAATAATGAGTTTACCAAGTTTCCAGATGCCCATGCTACCTGTAATGCACACAAATTCCTCACCTAGTACCTGATCTGTTCTGCTCCTGCCTGCCTTTTTCTCCAAATCTGCAGGATATCTCCCTAATTGTGTTTCTGTTTTTCACACCAGCTGCCCAAAGGCTGTGACACCGGGTACTAGCATGGCAAATGCTGACATAGTGCCCGTGCTCTACCACCGTTCCTGCCCGGGGCAGCTGCTCCCCGTCTTCATCATCCTAACATGGAGTGACTCAGCTCCAATGCCCCTGCAGTAACCTGCCTCACCATAAATTGGAGACCTTTACGGCTGAAAGGTTTGCCTCCAACATCTTTTTTTAGCTTGCCTGGTGTAATTCTCTGCTCTGTGGCTGCTTGCAGACAACGTTGCAGGTTTTATTTCCAAAGCAGGCGGCATTGTAATTAAGAGGTCCCAAAATGGACTCAGCCTTTCAATAACAAAGCATAATAAAATGAGCTCCTAACAAGACTGATGAGAGAGCAGTCAAGCTCTTTCAGCATCCACATAGACGTTTTACCTGACAGAATAATAACCAGTTTCTTTCAGTTGTAAGTCCACCTTCTCTGTTAGGGTCTGACAGCTGCTGTCATCTCAGGAACCACCAACAAAGGTGGTTTCTGAGAACCGCCTGGTGTCAAGGGAGACATCCTTGTCTTTCCAGGGAAATAACAGCACCAGCTAAGAGGTAGAAGTTTTCAACCTGGAAAATTGCCAAATACCTCTAGAAAGGAAAATCCTCCCACTGGCAGGCACTGACCATAGAAGCAGATAATGCAACCAATGGCAACTGCTGGCCTGATTCTTTGCCTCCTCCCCACAGGCAGGCAACTCTGAACAGCTGTGGTTTATGACAGCATGAAGAAAATCAGGGTCTTTAGCATTATGTTGACATAGACAACCAAATTTTGAGACCTGGTGCCTTGAGAAACTGAAGGCATCTTTCTCTCAAGCAGAGTTCTATCAGCTGTTTCACAGCCAATGCATACTTGCTAGAAGCTAGAATGTTTGCTGACTTGCAGCTAGTCTGGTGTGCTGGGAGGCTCCATATCTGTGTTATGGCCCACTTGTGGTGCTGCCTGGTCCTAATTTGCTTCAGGAGATGAGACTGAACTGCTGGTCCTGGCTCCAGCAATGCTTAATGAACCTCTCAATCAACTGGCCTGGATAAAATTTGGTTGGGTCATGTTACTGGGTCTTGCCTTCCTTGTCTGACAAGGTCTAGCGAAAAGCTGCTTGATTGTCATCATGTCATTGTCATCCTGTGTCTGTGAGAGGAGGCAGGTGATTGCCTAAAGAGCAAAGGATCCTGGAACCCTGAAAAAGCCTGAACTTACCCAGGCAAGGGTAAAGACCCTTCCCTGAAGGCATTCCAAACCCACAAAATCTCGTGGGACAGTGTGGGTACAGAACACGAGTGGCCTTTCCCCTCTGTGTCAAATCCCTTGCCAACTCAGGGAGCCACTGGCTGTCTACTTTGGTGAGGCTGGTCAGTGTGGCCACAGTGCTGAGGAGGTGTCTGCCAGCAGGGAGCAACCCTGGACTGACTCTGCACCAGTGGACAAACCTGTGCAGAGAGACAGTTCTTCTCTTAAACCTGCTCCCTGCCAGGAGATGAGGCAACTCCTTGCCTGGGTCCTTCTTGCAGGGAGCAGGTTGGTGGCTGGTGTCACGCTGACAGTGCTGGCAGGGATGTGGGGCCAGGCTGGAGAGCTGTGTTGTAGGACAGTGCATTTGTGCAAGTGGCTGCCAGTCTCCTGGCATCTCCAGAGTTCTTGACAGCTGGGAACACAATGCAGACAACGCTTATGTGAAAGGAAGTGACAGCGAGGAAATGGAAACCTCTGGAAGCATACCAGGGAGTGAAGCCTCATCATAATATACCCCCAGGCCAGATCAGAATTACTTTAATGCTGTGATTCATTATTTTTTCCCTCTGCTTTTCTCTCAGTGAGGAGATGCTACACATCTTGACTAGTATTGCTGAGTATGTAAAATATCATGTTGCACACTTCAAGGAGATGCTGGCCAAATAAAATGTGAGTCTTTCACGGAAGAGCTAGTTTGAATGTGAGTTTTCAGGATAACAGAGCCTTGGCTTTCTGAAATCAGAGTAGTATAGAGCTCACTTTATTTTGCAAAAGGAACCCAAATACTTTGGGGCTTCTGCTGGTCAACCACAAAGTCCAGGAAGAGGTTTTCCCTAGCACCTCCTCCCATGTAAGTTTATATTTGATATTGGAGGGGCCTGTGTCTTATTTTCACCGGGATCAGAATGACTTTGGTGTAACAAGGTCGGGTGAAGCCCTCTTTTGTTAGAGCCTGGACTGCATGCGGATGTGATAGACCATGTGGTGACCATCTCCCTCTTCCTTTTTACCATACTGACAGAAAAACAGCATCTGCTATTGATTTTCACTTTCTCCTGAGAGAGAAGTAATATCACAGTGGATATATATGCTGGTGTCACAAGTGTCATTAGGAACCTTTTGAGGCCAGTGGGCATCCCTGACACGGGTGGTCATTTCATGCTTGGGGACCAACATTTGCCCACAGTGGAACTATGATGGCCAAACAGCTTATTTCTCCTCTGCATCGTGATCTAAATAAATCTTGTAGAGCAGAAGGTGGTTATGATCATTTATCATTTGATGAGCTTCAGCTTTGTGTCTGGCAGATACTAATGGAGAAAATGCTGTCATCCAAACCCAAGAAGCCTTCAGCTGGAGTTAAATTACAGCACTGCTGAAGAGCTGCAGATTTGAGAGAAAAAATAACGTGTGGGCAGATTATTAAAATACAATGCAGACAATACCTGGAGGGTAAATATAATCAGCTTTGAGATGACAGTGAAATCTGAGGAGTGTTTTGAGAGCAGAGAAGGCTGGTCTACCTGTGCCTTCACTGTGAGGACCCCTGGTTACACAGTTGGAGAGTTGATATCTTTATTTCAGCAACTTGTTTTCCATCATACTGGAAGGCTACTTGTACCTGATAACTCACAGGCAGCCTGGATGCATCTTGTTTCACTGTGTTTTGCAGTAGGCTTCCTGCAGCATCCCAGAAACCAGAAAAGTCTTGCTGCAAAACTGTGTGCTTTGAGAGGAATTGCAGAGGCTGGCTGGAACCAGCCCTGGGCTGCACGGCTTGCCCTGTGAACCACCACGTGTTTGTGAGCACAAGCAGCACCAGTCTTGCCTGCCCTTAATTCCACAGGAGCAGTGTGACAGCTTCTTTGGACACTTGGGCGACTTCCCTTTCTTCTCAGGTGTGCTTTTTTCTCGTGCATGGGCTCGCCTCACCCTGACAGCC
This sequence comes from Tichodroma muraria, assembly GCA_013390105.1. Lineage (NCBI taxonomy): Eukaryota > Metazoa > Chordata > Aves > Passeriformes > Sittidae > Tichodroma > Tichodroma muraria. The sequence goes on from WAAG01001304.1 coordinate 204,384, forward strand.
TCTTGCCCCATGCATCATGGCAAGCTTTTCACTGTCTGTCCTGCAGGCACTTCACTTGTTTGTTCTGCCATACCTTTGCTTCACTGGCTGGCTGGGGAAGACATGTGCACGCCAATAAAACTGATAAACTGCCAAAGAGGGCGAGATACAGTTTTAGTAACTGGCATAACAGTGAATTTGCTGACCTGGCACAAGGGAGGGGAAAGGGAAAGGCTTGTGAATTAATTACAGTGCTGAAAAAGCAGTGCTGAGGAGAGCCTGGCTTTCTGCTGGAAGGGCTTCAGTTACTTGGCTGAAGATAGGAGTCTGACTGCTGTACACCTGAGGAAGTAACAAATGCACGAGGCTGACAGTCAGGGCTGCTCAAGGAGTGGGCCTGGGTGCTGTAGGCTGTATTGAGACCATGCTGCAATACTCTGCCCCCATCCATGACTTGCCACTGCTTCCCCTCTACTGGCATTTCCAATCACACCCAAGAACTGACTCTTCAGAGAGCTGCACGATTGCTGGGGCTGATGTGAAGGCAGCATGACAAGGTGTGGATGAAGTCGGGACATCAGCAAAGCATGATCCGGTCTGCTTTGAGTCCTGTTCCATACCAAATCCTGGTTCTAGCTCTGCCACTGACCTGGACAAAGACAGGTCATCTCTCTGGCAGAGAGGAACAAACTGCTGTTGTGGTCAGTATTGTTCACTGTATTCCCAGATGCTTTCCAGTAGTCTGGAAAAATCTGGTACCTGCCTTGTTTTGCAAAGCTAAAGCTGTCCCCGGAGTGCCCCAGCCACGCTGTGGTCCCCTGTCCCGCTTGCAGGGCTGGAGGAAGATGAAGATCAAGTGCTCATCCCTCAGCACTGCTGCTTTCTCTTTTGCCCTTCATCCCAGGCACCGGCTTGGGGAAAACTAATAGGTAAGGTCTGTGATGGGGCATTGAATGAAGTGGTTCCAGTTCTTCCCAGTTTTCTGAGAAATTCCAGAGAAAAATACAGAGGGTGATCAAACTTGCTACCCATAGGAGGCTTGGAGGCTCAGAGACTCAGCAGTGGGTGTTAATTCCAAGAGAAAGGCAACCTGTTGAACAAAATCTCCAGAGATTTCAAGTTTTATGAATCTAGAAGGAAGAGCATCTCTTTTGGAAAATATATTATCTCTGAAAGTAGAATATAATTATTACTATACTGGAGTGATAGTTACCTATCATGTTTACAAATCTTCCTTGCCAAAGGAAAAATATTTCAATACATTTTGAATACAAGTTGCCTCCTTAGGGGACACCTTATCTCTGATACATGACTGATTACTTGGCCAGACAAAGGTTATTGCAAGAAATAGACTTGACCTTTTAAGCATACAACTGAGATTTCCAGAAGGAGTGAGCACCACACTTTCTAAATGAATGTTTTAGTAGGCAATGAAAGCAGAGGAGTGCAGCTAATTAAAGATGTATGTCAAAGAAAATAGGTGGAATAATAAAAGGTAAACAAATATTAGAGGAAACAAACATATTGTCAAAACAAAATTTAAAGCCAGCCAGCACAGAGAAGGAAGAGTCCAATGTGGAACAAAAGCAACCATTCTGAGAACTGTGCTTAGCATTAAATTGCAAAGAAATACAAAAATAAAATGCAATTATGACTGTACAGCTGGAGGACAAAGCTATTATGATGATGGTGCAGAGCCATTGGTAACTGTATGATGAGAAAATGCAAAAAAAACTTTCAGCCATCTGGTCAAGCCTAGTACTTACACAATTCACATTGTAAATGGTCCTCACATCAAGTATGTGTTGTAAGGTTGCATCCTTAGCAATATTTTAAGACTGGATCTATAGTAATAGGACATATGACCAGACATGCAACAAAATGCACACAAACCTCTAAATTTCTCATCAGCTTTTGAAGATAGAATCCTGCCTGGTAGAGAGTACAAATACATTTTTTGCTTATTGGCCTTCATCGAAATTTTTTTGCCTTCCAATACGTCTGAACAGAATCTTCCCTGAGCTTGGCTTCTGCTTTTGCTGTGCCTCCTCTGTACAATGAATGTAAGTTACTGAGCAAGTATTGGCTTACTATTCCTACATCTACTCAGACCTGTGGAGGGGCAGTGGGGGGATTAACATAGGGAGCATGTAATCACCTGAGCTGGAATTTAGCCTTGATATTGGCTCATCACTCTTAATATTACTAAAAAACAGGACCACAGGATCTCCAATGGCTAGAAGTGATCTGGTTCTCAGCTTTATTTCTTGTCTGAAAGCCAAGGTCTCCAACAGCATGGTTCTTCTGTGGGAAGTCTGGGCTTGGCAGAGAGAACAACCTGCTGACAACTCATCTTGGGCAGCATTTTATTTTTTCCCATGAAGGTCTCCTTGCTTTGCCATAGATTTTGCCTGGTCAGGCTCAATGAGTGTGGGAGCACTGGGAGACTGGCTCTGTGAAAGCTGTTAAGGAAGGGTGGTTACAGGTTTTTTGTATTTACAGGGATGATTGTTTTTGACATGTCTTTTGGTACATCTCTCTTTGGGGAGGACAGAAGAGAGACCTGATGTCAGAGAAGAGGGAATTGAGTATAGGTTGGAGCAAAGCAGCTCTGTGAACTTGAAGGTGGTGTCACCATTGTTGCTATTGTTTAGAGCTCTGGGGATGATTTGAGTCACAGCATCTTTGTGTATCTCAGTGAGATGCCCATTCAGAGAGACGTGATTCTCCAGTGTGGTCTGACCTCTGTGGGCCCTGCTGAAGGAGGTGAGGGAGTGCAGTGGAGGGCTGCTCTAGGCTATGTAAGCACTTTTGATTCCAAGTGATGGTTGCTCAAAGGTGGTACAAAGGACTACCTGGCAGCAGACTCCCCATGAAAAATTCTCACTGGCCACCAACCAGCTCAGGTATTCCCAGGGCTGTTGTGGTAGGAGGTTGACTGAAGTCACGTGTTCAGTCCATAGGGACCTGCCCTCAGCCCCAGCAGGTGTCCCATCCCCCCTGGTAAGGCAGGGGCACAGCTGCTCTGAGAGGGTCCCCCCCTTCTCTGCTGCCACTGCTCTGCTGGCTGAGCGCTGGGGACAGAGAGGAAGAGGAGCTAACAGTTTTCATTGACAAAGCTGTCTTAATACCTGTGTAGATCTATAGGCAGAGTTGCCTGAGGAAAGATGAAAAATTAATGGGGACATTTTTACCCTGGCTGGCTCACATGCCATTTTAATCCTGCTGCCAACATGACGGGCATTTCCGCCTGAGAGGAAGTGCTGAGTGAAATCCAAATCGTTTGACAAGGAGCAAAACCAGCTACTGATGGGGCCTGGGGCAATAAATCAGTTTGTAAACACTCTGCTTTGAGGAAGGCCTGTACACAAATTTTGATTGTGTGGTGGCTTGGGCCAAGGTCTAAATGCCTCTGAAGTGTGCACTGTCTTCAACAGAAGGAGTCTCTGATGAAAATGGGGAGAAATGGCTGGTAGTGGGGAACAGGTGGAGAAGCCTGTTTTATTCCAGACTTGGAATAAAATAGACCTGTGCAATGGAAGGTATGATTTGTTAAAATGTGCAAATCTTTTCTCTGTTCCCCTGATTGAAAGAACCTCAGTGTTTAGCTGGTAGGTAGCAGGCACAGTGTTAGCTAATGCCAAGGGAAGTGTCATAAAAGCAACAACTGATGGAATTCAGAGGGAAATGCTGAACAATGTCATGAGCTCAAAACCTGTGATGAAACAGAGAATTTATTGCTTCTGGGGAGCAGGGGCAGTGGGATCTATGGGTGCAAGAAAGTTAGAGCAAGAATTAGTAAATGAATCAAGGTTTGCCCAGGCCCATGTAGTTCAGGTTCCAGCACTGTCTCCCACAGATCCCCACCTGGGATCTGTGGGATGAGCAACCAGTGAGTGCACCCCAGGGGTCAGGGTGAGAAGGGACACGCGGCTCTCCATGTAGTCCTCCAGCAGTCACAGCGTTATCACAACACATTCTGTGTAAGCCAGGCAAAAGGACTTGTCCTCTTTCCAGAGAGATCAAGCCTGAAATGTAAAAATAGTCCGATTTGGAGTGGAGCTTAAACCTAAAGTGATTACATGACTTCTATTAAAGCAAAAAGCAAACAAGCAAACGCTATTTTCCTCTGGTGATTACATAACTCACAAATCAGATGAATGAGCAGTCTTCAAAGCCATGGCCAGAGGAAAACACCTGTACAACTTGAGCCCAGTGGCCACGTGCTGCAGGAACTGGTGCTCCGATGGAGGCTGACCCTTGGAAGCACTGTTCTTGCCCTGCACATGCCTTGCAGCCTGCTGCTCCTTCTCTTCAAGGGCATGTGTGCTTTTTCCCAGCTATATTTGGTGGTGTCATAAACTCTCCTTCAGTGTGGCATTTCTTACTGCACTGCTGTCTCTCTGCTACATGGTGTAGAGCTGCTCTGTCAGGCACTTGGGACTTGGAGGACTGCAAGCCACCTGGTTTTGCCGTTGTCTGTCAGCAGCATGGGCAGCAGGGAAGCTGTGTGTTGTACTGAGAGAAGTAAGAAGAGCAAAAGAGGTTACATTTACACACCCTGCCTACACACAGTGCGTGCTGTACACACAGTGCAGTGTACCTGCTCTTGAAGAGCCTCACAGACACGCGATCTGAATGGCAGACCGGGATTTCTCTGCAAAGAATTTCAGTAAAAACTTGTGTAAATCAGTACCTGCTGGAGTCCTGCTGTGGAGATTTCCCACAGCACGAGGAAGTTTACTTAAGTGAGGGTTACATACCCCTAATGATGGTGTTCTTGAATCATCAGCAGCTGAGAGATAGTTGTGTGTTGTGACTTGTGCTCTGTGTGATTTCTCAGGTGCCTTTGTCCTCACTGTGGGTCATCAGTCAGTCTCAGCTGGAAGTTGCTGCTGAGTGTGCTACACGTTTTTGTAAACACTGAGGATGAAGGATATGGTCTTTCATCTTTTTGATAGATAGCTTGAGGACTTTAAATTTTTTCTGGGCCTGAAATCCTTCTGGAAACCTGGCTTGTGTAAAACCATCACAGAGTGGCAGATTGGAGTGAATATCTCTGAACTCAAGGCTCTCCTGGCTGGGTGTTCAGCAGGTCTCTGGCCCCTTCACCTGGTAAAGTGGTGACAGAGGGAGTGAATGATTTCCCATCAGCTTGCCTGCTGCTCTGGAAGTAAAGTGTTAATGTGGGGAACAGCACTGCAAAATGTGTTCATTAAAGATGGATGTGGGAAAGACAGGTTTTTAGGGGATAATGGATGTGCTGGGAGTGTGTAGGTAAGGCAGGGAGTTGCCAAGTCAGTAGAGTGGGCAAGACCTGGGCAGGACCTGCCTTATGGGCCGGACGTGGAGGACGCCTTGCCTGCGCTGCTGAATGTGTAGGGTTATCTGCAGGAGTGGAACCAGCACTTGAGCTTTAACCCAGGCTGGTAGCAAGGACTAGGCTCACATGCCAGGTCCAAAATGTGTGTGAGAGCTGGGACAACAGCCATGGAAGAGCTAAAGGTCACTCTGCAGTGAAGGTACTTGTCTGGGAGGGAGGTGAGGGGCTCTGGGCTCCCCTAAGCAGCTGGGTAACTGAGTAGGAGGCACTGAGAAATAGAAAGCTGAGATGGCCCCCAACATGTTGCATGTTGTAGATGGGATGAGCCCTTTGCCCTGTACTGCTGTCCTTTTATAAGGTTTCTTTTTTGTACTTCAGCCTCTTGGATTTATATCCTCAGGCTGTTTGCTTTGCTCAAAGGTTGTCAGTATTCTCTTAACTCCTAAGAAAGGGGTTGGATTGTTTCCTGTCCAGGGACAGTTCACAGTCAGAACTAAGTAGAAAAAGAGGCTCCTTCATGTGAGAGCATTGGGATCCTGCTCCTAGCAAAATGGCCACTGCTTCACACTGTGTAGGAAGGTCCCACTGTGTTGTGGTGGCCCACTTTCCTCCATGTCACAGGATAGAAACGGGAGAAAAGCAAACCTCAGGGACAGAGCTGGGTGTTTGAGGGTGTGGTGGCAGCTCTGAGTTTGCAGCAGGTTTTCTGCAATGAGTTGCAAAAAGCATTTGTAATTTTTGCTGTCAGAGGGGCAAGAAGACCCATTAGTACAAAGAGAGGTGACCTAACCCCCAAAATGTAACCGCTGGTGGAGTTAACTCCTTGATCACTATCAATAATATCCAGCAAATATGTGAGTGCCCCAAGTCTTAACTGTCTCTAAGGTATCGCTGAAGTGTGAAGAGCCTTGCTGTCTCATGCTCTGCTGCTACAGCATCGTGACAGCTCCTTTGCTTCAGAGACCTCTTGTAAAGACATTGATAGTTACAATGGGAGGGGGGCGGAGTATAGGAAGGAGCCAAATTAAAGCACATTTTATGTAAAAGCTTATGTTAACATTGATACCTCGACCCTGAGTGTGTGATTCTCATTGCATTCAATTTGCTCAAGACTTGCGTTTAGGTGTCACGGCTGCTCTCATGGCCCTCAGCTGCTGCAGAGTACACTGGGTCTGCCTGATCCCGTTTGGCGCCTCTGAGCCGTAACACTGGTGATGTTTTGGAGCTGTCTGGGGAGGGAATCTACCTGTGGAGAGTGTCGGGTGAAATTTAGACATAATCCTGCTTCCTGTAACCCTGTTTATGAAAAGGACTGTGTTTCTCCAAAGGAAGGCAGTGCCAGCAAACCATGGTGTTCAGTCTAGGCACTAAAATTTCTTGTTCTTGAGGTGTTTAAAGAATCCTGCATTATTGATCATGATATCTGCTGGTACTGGGTACTGGATCCTCTGCACAACTTGACACCTTCAGCAACCTGCACTGATTGCACTTACTGCCATATTACAAAAGTTGGCTGTTTTATTCCTGAGGAGCTCTACCTAAATGTGCACCCTCTCCTACCAAATGATGCATCTCATTCTCTGTGCCTGAGATGCATTGCACAAGTGACACCTTGACTGTGCTCTTCCAGGTTATTAGCAGGCTTTCTCCTTCTCCTCTTCCCTCGTATTTCTTGACTGCTCTGTTATATATGTGAAAGTGCCTTCTGTTATGCTAGACCTGCACCAGGCACTGGGTAGTGAAGCTGATCCACTGCTCTGCTGGGTCTGGTACATCCCACACAAATTATACCTGGAGTTACCTCCTCAGAGTTTTATAGCTTTTTTCCTTTTTCCTGTTCATGGTCTCAATGGGTTTTTCCGTATCCACGGTCTGTCCCAACGTAATGCAGAGCAGCTGCATCAAAAGGACTGCACCCACAGGCGAGCTCTGTCTCTCACAGAGCAGATGTAATGCGGGATTCTTGTCTGAACCATGATGGGGTGCTATGCCATAGTCAGAGCTCTCCAAGAAAGGTGAAGGAACCGAAAGCCAGGTCAGGCTGAACACTCCCAAGGCTCCTGGATGGAGGGCTCCAGACTACCAAACTGGCCCTTTCACCAGCCCTCCCCAGTGTGTTGGGTGTGATCGGTCTTATCACCTCTGTGGTCCTGCTGCCTTGCACACTGTTCTGCCATCCTGCCTCTGCTGTGTGCCTTGTTCATCATGGTGCTGTGTCACGCTGCAAGAGCTGCTCAGGTGGGGTAGCCTTCTGACCTGCTCCCTGTGCTCTGCTCTAGAAATGCCTCATCTGCTCAGGCAGATGGGAGGTTTATCTTTTTTTCCTAGTAAATCATTGGTCCCATAAAAAACCTAAGTGACTCCGTCCGGTGGTGCAGGAAATTGGACTCTGTGTTTTTTGTCTGGTGGCTCTTGCTTCTTTTTAGTTTTCTCTGAGTCTCATTCCTTGCCTGCATCCTTTGGTCTCCCAGTTTGTCCCACTCCAAGCCATGCACAATCAGGGGCTCTCACACATGCTTCTGCCTTTCTGCCACCACTTCCCTCCATGTGTCTCCTTGCACTTACACACAGACACACTGTCCTCTTGATCACGTGCCTTCACCCAGTGTCTGGGGCAGGGTGCTCAAGGACAGTGGCTCCTTTTTCAGCTAAGCCTGTCCAAGGAGCCTGGCTATCTCCCAGGCTTCATCATGTTCATCTGCCAGCCCAGGGCTGCCCTCACCTCCCTTGCCCTCCAGGAGCCTTGAACAACTCCTCCCTCCCAGCAGTGCCTCCTGCGATGCTGTGCACATAGCCAGCCACCGAGTCCGTGGGGACCTGGTAGAGCTTGTACACTCAGTTTCATTTTACCCGTGATGTGGCACCAGTCCTGCCCTTTGTGAGCTGTGTTCCAGGAGTAATGCTGGCTCTGCTGGCCTGGAGCCCCTATGGCAGGCCCAGGTTTCCCGCCCCACAAACACACCGTAGGCACCGCGTGTGAGCAGCGCCTGCCGGTGCTGCTAAAGGGCTCCTGGCACGCTTGGCCTGACTTGCGTGTAGCAGTTCAGGCTGTATTTGCTGTTTTTTTTTTTAAATCTTTCAGGAAGGGCAGAATGAAATCTGTTGGGTTTGGCAGTGAGACTTCTCAACCCTTCCTTCTGCTCAGAACAGGGGTGATGTCCATGTATTTTTATCTCCACTTTGATGTCAAATTCCATGTCTTTATTTGGCTCGCTGTCTTCTTCCCTCTGCCAGGATGCCTCTGGCTGTACCTGGTTATATCCAGCCCTTTGGCATCCATGTGGAGATTCTTGTGAGGGTGGTGGCCACCCCCTCGTTCTCCACCTGTTACAAAGATTTGGGGATAGGGTAGGGGTGAGGACTTGGGTAACAGTTGCATCTGGTGGATGGAGTTAATCCCTGGAGTCTTGAGCATCTCCTGTTTTACTGGCCCGCCTGGTTTCCTGCCTCCAGCCCCTGCCCTGTTGGGGTAAGGTTACTGAAGATGGAGGGGGGCGGGAGCCGTGGGGGCAGCGTGTCTATTCTGAGAAGCCGGGTTTGGTTACCGCTCCAAACACGTGGCATACTAGAGACGTTTGGGTATCGCTGACAGGGAGAGGTGCCTGGGGCAGGGAGAGGTACTGGGGTGGGGGGCCAGAGCTGCACCATGGGAGCAGGAGAACATGGCCAAGGACCTGCCAGGCTGCAACACCCATTTTTCTTTACCCAGATGATTGCAGAGATAAAATGCATCAAAGACCAGGAGGCAGTGGCACTGAAAGAGCACACAACAGTTCATCTATTAACGTTAAATTATTCCTTCTCCTGAACTCCCCTCTACCGTGCTTCCTTGGCAGCGAGGGAGAGGATACATATCTGTTTTTTGTATGGATAGCCATGGTGACATGACTCATCTGAGAATGTGGGGGGCTTGTGGCACAGAGATGACCAAAGCCTGGGTCACAGATGGCCTGGTAGATCTGTAACTTATCTGCTAGCTGGTAATGTGTGTTGCAGAGATTGCTTGTAGATACAGTATTTTGGATATCTACAGATAATGATAGGGCATCATTCACATGTAAAGTGCTGTTCAACACAATTTATAAGTCCCTCAGGTACAGAAGCTCAGTTTGGAAAAAGAGACAGGAGACTTCATGACCTTAGGAACAAGGCACAAGGCAGGGATATGATGAGTTAACGTACTCAGCTTGGGCTTGTTCTGATTTCTCTGTGCTTGCTGGTGACATATGGGTGAATGAGGACACTGCTGCACCTAGATGTGTGTCTAATGTCACTGTGCAGTGTGTGGGCATGCCTAGAAGGAGCTTTCTTACATCAATCTGCATCTGTACCTACCTGGTACCTGGTACTTACCCCTCCTTTATAAACCTTTAAAAAATGGTATTTTCACCTGCTGACACACCAATAGAGAAGCTCATTTGGGAAACTTGTGCGCCTGCAGGTTCTTGTCCTACATCCCACACTCCTGCAATGCTGTCTTCTTCTGCTGACATCCCCAGGATCAAGCACCACAGCACGTGCAAAAAGTGCACACATCTTCAGGCACCTCATGCCCTGCCAGAGTTCCACATGACCACCCCACCCCTGCCCAAACTGGTAACGCTGAGCTTCTTCCTACATCTCTTTTAACTCTTAGAAATATCTTTTACTTTCCTCTCTCCTTCCTCTTTACTTGACCAGGTACAGGTCTGTCAAGTGCTGGGCCTTGGGATCTGTGTGTGGTGATTGACTGCCTGGCAGGAGAAACCAGGCAGCTATCTGTTGAGTTGTTACAACAGTTTGTCACAACAAAATTTACCCATCTCCTCAATGTCACAAGTCTTACAGGAAATAAACCTTGGAGAAGTCTCCTGCTTTGTCAAATTTTCTGACCAGCAGGTTTGAAAACCCTGTGGGTGACAAAATACTGATGTACACCCACACAAACTCTTGCTGTGATCTCAAGAAATGACATAAGTGTTGTATATATAGACAGTAATCATAGCTCTTTGTCTTAAAAACAAGACCACATCTCTAATTTGACTACCAATCGAGTTTTATAATTTTTCTTTCTGAAGTATTTGTGCAAACTCTCTTGCTCTTTTCTGAACTTCTCTGTGGTGGATATTTAGTGGGCAGGTGTGCTTGGACCAGTGTTCTGGTCTCACTGCTGCTGTGGTCCTCTAGCTTAGTGATCCCAGGCATCACATCTTTACCTAGCTAGGGTCCCAATGAGCCAGCCCCCATTCCCCAGGCACATACACTGTGTGTGGATGCTCTGAAGCCCATGGCAAAATATCTGTGCCTGTTTATCTTTGTTCCCTGCCTGGCACAGCACGTGTAATTCCCATTTGAGAGGGATGTAGGAGAGTGCATAGCACTGTTTCATGAATAAAAGGGTATTTGCAAAACAACAGGGTTTGTTGTGGCTACATGCAGACTTTACACCAGACAGTGATGCCAGCATTCCTAAGAATCACAAGCAGAAAGACTATTCACAGGCATAGTCAGCTGATTAATTTATTCACTAACAATAATTTTTATGGGCAAGTAGTCTTGAAAATAGTGTTTAGGAAATAAAATCAATAGTCCTTTTTAAGAATTCCAGAGCTATTGGGGAAGGGAAGTTGTTTCATACTTTTTATTATGTGATGCTTGATAAAGCACAGAGGAGTCATACTTTCTCAGTCTGAGCATTTTTTTATATATTGCCACAGTAACCAGAACTAGCGCTGCTGTCTTGCAGCTATTACTTACTGTGCTGTTTCTAGAGATAGGTTTAGTTCTTAATGCTTCTTTGTCTACAGTCTATCAAAGTTTCATATTTTTTCCTCCAGTTTTTTACCTATGACATTATGTGGTTCCCTCATGTTGTTGGTTTTTTTTCCCCTACAGGATGCTACTCTGGTGTTTCTTGTTTTCTCAAACTTCTGTTGTTGGTTTTAAAGCATTCCTGCTTTAGCCCCTCATTCATGCTTCTACCTTTTTGTTTCTTTTCCCAAAATACTCCACCAATTCTACATCCAAACACATTTTATTATAGCCTCAGTCACCAGTTTTGCCTCTAGATATCTCCTTCTAAAGTTTTTTCTTTTGGAATTGGGTTTCCTTTTCAGTTCTGATAGAGTTGCTTCCTTGCCCTTGGTTTTTTTCCAGGTCTGTGCTCTAGTGTCTGACACTAACTTCTTGTACCTTGTTTTAGCTTAAGACCTCTTGGAATCACATCTTAATGTTACCAAAGGCAATGGTTCCGCAGGGCCTCTAAGTTCGACAGTAGTACAAATACGTGTTTAAAATACATCCTCTTGCTAGGGCACATTCCCGATGTCCTAGCAATTTCCTTGCTCTTAGCGCGTGGGCTTTTCAAGTGATGCGACAGAGAAGTATATTGTAGTCACTTAGCAACCAGAACTGGCTTTTTGAAAGCAAAAATATTGGTTTTGTTTGTAATTTTGGTTTCTGGAACCCTAACAATTGCGTGCTCAGGAAATCGATGCAGTGTTTGCAGGACTGCAGAATGAAGATGCTGTGTTGGTTTATGGGCTTGCTTGCACACTCGTGTGCGTGCATGCTAACCTGCTTCCTCTCCTTGGTTATAGATGGGACAGTGCATTTCCTTGTCCTCTTCTACCTGATTTTTGAGAGTGTTGCTGAACTCCACTTACAGGCGGCCAGTGGGAACTTTGGTGCTCAAAAATCTGGAAAAATCTGTTCCTCTGCTGCAGAGGCAGGCTGCCTCCAATGCATCCCCAGCTGTGAAAAGTTCCAACTGCCCTTTATTCAACAGCCAGCGCTTCCAGCTTTGTCCCTGGCAAGCTCTGCAATGCAGCTCCGAGTGATCAATGAAAAAGATTTTGGCATAAGAAAACTAAAAGTGTGGGTACAGCACAAAACAAATTGAATTGCAAAATAAAAGAGCACAGGCAATTCTCCTGATTGTATTATCCAGCTTCACATTTATTTAATTAAACCCAGGCATTTTCTAATTAAAACGCAGCCCCTGCAGGATTTCCCGCCTGCCGCCTGCGAGGCGGGATGCGGCGGGCAGGGCTGGAGGGAGCCTGTCCCTGGGGATGGGGGTGGCCTCGTCCTGCGGCGACGATGCTGCGGGACAGCCGGGGGACACCGTGCCCGAGGGGGTGCCCGTGGCCCGGCCCCGGGGTGCGACACGCGCGCACATCCCGCTTCCAAGGCAGCGCACTGCCCTCTAATGCTGCTCCCTGGTAGTGGAGAGGGAAGCCCTCCGCAGGGCGCCCTGCCAAGGCTTCGGCAGAAAAGGGGATTTTTTTCGGTCCCCTTTGCGGGGAAGGGGGAGAAGTAGGGCGCAGTTTGGAGGGAAGCGCCGAGGCCGGCAGAGATGTCAGACTCTCCATCCCTGGGCGAGCCTGGTGCTGCAGCCTTACAGAGGAGCTGCTGTGGTGCCTTCTGTACTTGACATGGGCTTTCCTTTCTGGAAGTAAACTTCTCCCGAAATTTGCTGTAAAAGAGCTTCCAGGTCAGAGATGGTGCCCCAGGGCTTTATTTATAGTTGTGTCCTGTGTTAGGTGAGGCCATGGCTCGAGCTGCTGCAGAGGCAAGGCTGCCCTTTGCCAGTGCTGCCCTTTTTGCTTCGGAGAGGCCTGTCCAAGCTGCACACCGCGGTTATGTCAGAGACGTCCAAAATCACCCGATCTTGTGGGGGGGATTTCCATCCCTTGAGCCTATGTCTTAACAGAGGAGCAGGATTTGCTCCTTGTTCTTCCTAGAAGTGAGTGCCTGGAGGTGGGTTTGCCTTTGCTTTCTTCGCCAGGGTGCCATTGGATAGGGGCTCTGGTGGTCCTGGCAGTGGGCTCACCTTTTGGAATCACAGCTCGCCACAGAGAAATCAAGGCACAGGGAAGTGCTGGTGTTTTAGATGCTGGCCTGTGGAATCCAGGCTGCAGCACATCAGAGACTCCATGGAGCCATGATGCTGGAAAGGAAGGGCTGCAGGAAGGCTGCAGAGGTGGGTGGCGTGGGGTGACCTCCCTCTGGCACAGGAAGGAGAGTGGTGTGGGGCAGAAAGCTTCTGCCAATAATGGAGTTCACTGTTTTCCTGACCTGAGGGCAACTGGGTACGAAGCTTGGCTGGGAATGGCTCATCATAAGACTGTCATCGGTTGGTTTAAGTCGATACCAATTACAAGGTTATTAATTAAAAAAATGTGACTGCTGTGAATAATGACTGTAACCCTTTATTTTCCAGACAGTCACATTGCATATATTTAGTATGAATTAGAGCTCTCTACATGCACTGACTGATAAAGGCTCTGCTCCATTAAACATGTGCTTTAAATGTCATAACATCTTTTTAAGTGTTAGGATTGATGTCTTTTTCTTCAGGATTGTGTTTTTCCAGCCTTGAGGAATCTTCTTTGACTCGAGACTCCCTATTCATGCATCTTCTGCTGTCTGAGAAAACATAAAAGTTCCTCAAACACAGCACAACATGAAAGGGTGAATGTTCAATCAGGCATGGAAACCCGCCTGATGTCATCTCTTGTTTCCAAGGAAGTTTTCCGTCATTCCACTAAGTGTTCCCATGCTTTGATCTGTGGGAAAGAGACACTAGGGTAGTCACCATCTTTTGCTGGCAATGAGATAAGAGCTTGCTCCTCATATTGTTGCGAGTCATGTTCTGGGGTCAACCTCCTGACTGTCTGGCCGCCATGTCCTGGAGGATGGAGCTTGGGGCTGACTGCTCCACGTGAGGATGGGAGTGTTTGCTCAAGCAAAACTGCACCTCTGAGAGTTTCCAGGGTGGTCTGGTGGACCCTTTACTGTGTCCACAGACAGGCATAGCCTCTATGGGAAGAGAGGAGTAGAGGAGGCAGTGAGAGACGTACCTGTACACTGTCTCACCTTGTGAAGCAGCTGGTGCTGCCTCATTTCTGTTCTGCACCTGAGGCTCAAGAGCAAAGAGCTGCCTGGCTTTGGTTTGCGGTTCATCAGCCAAACTTAGAGACAGGTCCAAAATGAGCATACCCCTGCCTCCAAACCTCCCCTCTCCCTACACCTCTAAGGCAAGCTCTAAGCCTTACAGTGCCGTTCAGCTGCGCCCAGAAAATGCTGTCCCCACCCTTGCTGACACACAATTTGATGGATTTGGGGGCATGAATCCTTCTCAGGGATGCACGTAGCCCTGGCTCCATCACCGCTGGGCAGGACAGATGTGAATCCACGTGCATCGGTGACGCAGGCAAACTGGATTTGGCCAGCTGCCGGGGCTTTGAATGTTCATTTTGGGGGAGGGAGGGAGGGAGAGAGGCAGGGAGGACAGAAGAGGGGAAACCTGCCCTCCGCCTGCTTTTGGTACTGAGGTGCCTGGGGAGGGAGCGGGGGCTGTGAGCAGAGGAGGAGCCAGGGCAGGGCTGCTGCTTTGCCAGGAGCTCCTTTCCTCGTTTGATGGCAGAGACATAATATCGTAGGGCCAATGTACAGGAGCCGGCTGGAGCTGTCTGTCCTTTTTCTGCATCCGATGGATTTGCGTGCATCTGTGTGTGTTGCTTTGTTTTTCCACCCTGTGTTTTTTAGTAATAATCCCCTCCAAGGTTACAGAGATATCATTTGTCAGGCAAGCCGACAGAGCTCTTTCTTACTATGGGATTACATAAGAGAACACAGGCTTTATTACCATTTTAGGACGTATTAGCATTGTGGATTATTTCCATAGAGACTGAGCACAGTGGCAGCTTTCACTCAGGGTTCCCTCGCCCTTCCTCCCCCCCAGCACCTTACCTTTTAAAAATGATATACATTAGCGAAAAAACAAGCAGGAAGCATCCTATGAAGCCTGGTCCATGATCAATGTTGTATGTGGAGGGCTGACACAAGTGCCAAGAGTGCACTGCAAGACTGCACTCAGAAGGAGGGGTTTCAAGGAGATGATGCAGAGCAGCAAGAAAGCAGACATGCCTTCCTCATTCCTGCTTGTCCATGTGAGGCTAGGGAGGGCTGCTGCCCCTGCCTTGGTCATTCTATGCCTGTGGAATCATGGCAGGTTAAGTCAATGCTTCCTGTCTCAATTGAACAGTCTGTAAAATGGGGAGGTAAATTGTGCTAGGGTATCCTGTTGGCCATGGTAATTCATGAGATTATGATTTATTCACAGCATCTTTTCTGTGACAAAGGCTGGTCCTGGAACAGCTGTCTCATACTGGCTGTGCATCTTTTGAGCTGCCAGTAGAGAAGGAAAAGAGTGTGGAGCATTGCTGTAAATAAATGAAACTGCACATTTCTCCCTTGGAAAAACATCTTGCCATACTTTTAAGTCCTGCATTTCTGATGTGTGCTGTAACCAGGCTGTGGTGGGATCTCCTCCACAGATGGACTAGCTGGGGATATTTTAGGTCTTTCCTCCTTTCCTCAAAACTTATGGAGGACAGAGTTGTTCTTCTTGAGCAAGTCTAAGGGATCACTGAACTGTAAAATTTGGAAACTGATTTCCTCCTCTTGGATGTCCCTCTGCTGCAGCACAAAGTGTTGGCATATCTTGTGGCCTGGCAGACATGGTAATGGGAAATTTTTTGCCTTCGTATGTGGTATCTGGAGGTGTCTGTTATGTGAAGGGCTTCGTCATGAGCCTTAAACTGCATTGTGCAAAGCTGATAGACACAAGTGCCAAGGCAGATGCCAGCTCACTTGTCAGTGACCAGTCTCCATGTCTGGAAAGGAGTCTTTCGTTTCACTTCTTCCTGGTCTTTTCAGGGATCATGAGTCATCTAATTAGTGTTTCTCCTCCTGATGCTGATCATATATAACCAGTAATATGAAAGTTGTACTAGACCTGAGCAACTCCCAGCTTAGGGAGTACCTGCAGTGTTTGCACCGCCATCATACATCACAGCTGTCCTCCAGGGCCAGTCTTACAAGACAACAATCAGAGAGCTAGCTTGTGTCCAAGAGAGAGGCTGCTGCTCTGTTTCTTGGATGCTTCTGTTCAGACCCATGCTCTGGTGTGTGCATGTGCATGCCTCTTCCAGTGAAATCAGTGAAATCCAGGTAGCAAATGTACTCCAGTAGCAGAACAGGTCTCTGTAGAAGAGGTGCTCTCTACAGAAAAAGCAAGAACTAAATAAAAGTCACTGAGGATTAGTCATTCATGAGTAACTTGCTGAAGAAAAGCAGGGAATTTGAGATTGTTGGAGATGGGTGAGAAGGTATTGTTTGGTTCTGCGATGGCTGCAGTAGAAATTCACATGAGTTCCTTGACAGCCACAAGCTAGACAGTTGTAGGAAATCAAGTGTCAGATATTCTGCTCAAGAAGCTTTTGGTTCCTCTTTGGAAGAATAAGTTTAACCAGAAAGTAGCTGTCCTGTTGTGACCTTGGCAATTGCATTGTTTCAGTGCTTTATCAGCACAGTACATCCTTACCTGAGATGTTACTCTAAAAACCTTGAGCTTTACCTGTAGGCTAACTGCACCTGAATTTTGGCTTCTTTTTTGCCATTTAAAAAAAAATAGTTATATTTCTTGCCCATGAATAAATATTCTCTTTGCTGCTGTAGAGGAATGTATCCAAGAGAGGATAAAGAATTAAAGTGAAGTTCTCATTTTTGTGATCTTCTTAGACTTACCAACTTTGTGTTCTCTCATGGGTCAGTCTCATGTTTTCTTCTCAACAAAAGGGCCTAAAGACCCTTTAAAGCCCTCAAGAGGTACAAGTTTCTAGCTAATGACTTGTGGCTGTTTAAGTAACAGGATGCTTTGCTCACACAAAGTAAAGCGGTTTGGATCTTTAAAGATTTTTAGTTGGACTCCTCATCCAGGACACTGGTTGGTCAACGGAAAGTGCCCTATGATCTTTACTTTCTGTAGAAGAGACCAGGTGTGATCTTTTAAGACTGTGTCTCAGTCCTTAGAGAAGTGCATTTACAAAAATGCTTTGTAATCTAAGATGTCATATACTAGCCAAAGTAGGCTACTAGAGCAGACACCAGCAAGGCAAACTTGTTTGTGGGAAACAGCCTAAGGAAAAGCTGTTTTGGCTGGAATAAAAATCCCTATATGTTCTACTCTGCACAGGTACGGCCTCACCTTGAGTAGTGTGTGCAGTTTTGGGCACCACAACATGAGAAGGATATTAAGCTATTAGAAAGCGTCCAAAGGAGGGCAATGAGATTGGAGAAGGGCATTGAGGGGAAGCCGTGTGAGGAGCAGCTGAGGTCACTTGGTCTGTTCAGCCTGGAGAAGATGAAACTGGGGGGAGACCTAGTCACAGTTTACAACTTCCTCATGAGGGGAAGAGGAGGGGCAGGCACAGATCTTTTCCCTGGGCTGACTAGTGACAGCACCCAAGGGAATGGCCTGAAGTTGTGTCAGGGAAGGTTTAGGCTGCATATTAGAGAAAGGTTCTTCCCCCAGAAGGCTGGGCACTGGAACAGGCTGCCCAGAGAAACGGTCACTGCACCAATCCTAGCAGAGTTCAAGAAGTGTTGGTGGCTGGAGACCTTACCCAGAGATTTGACTTTCCCTCAGCTGAAAACAAGGCAAAGAGAAAGAGTTTTCTTAGGTGATATTTGCTACAGTTCAGAAAAGAATTGTCCTAGGATGTTCCTATCAGCCTGTGGAAATCACTATGGAATCCCTTAAGTATCAGATCCCAGACATGCTGCTCTGCAGGGCTTAGGGCAAGCACTCTTCCTCATGGCAGCAACACCAGCATCATTACACTGCAACACCTTGGTGGGATTCTTGAAGACTTTTGGTACTTGTGGATGAACTGCCAAGGTTCATGCCTTGGACTGATGGCTGATGGAGCAAACCTGCCGGGCTATGCAAGCAGTGGGGCTGGCTGCATTTCTCATGCCAGCAACGTGCGCTCTTCCAGGAGCCTCAGGGAAGGGCACGCATCTGAACTGGGCTCTCTGTGGAAACGATTAGTATCTGTTTATCACAGCTACTGCGGAAGCAGAGTAGCAGATAAATAAAATGGAGAAGAACCTTCCTTCTACCACAGTTCCAGGAATTCCTTCACCTCATACTTGTTCATTCTTGTGGCACAAATCAGTTTTCCTTGGTGGTTAGCTGGATTGCATCTGCAGAACTGCAGGGAGATGAGCAGGCGCCGCTTCTGTCTCTTGTGGTCCTCAAACCCTCTTTGAGTGAAATTCTGGCTGCAGATTCTCCAGTGTCTGCGGCTGCTGAAGATGCAGGAGACATCCATCTCACACTTTACTACCCTGTGTCTTGCCTAAGGCATCTGCTAACTTTGCTGCAGTAGGAAACCTGTGAAAATGTTTGTCAGTGATGGAGGGTGATCATCTGGGGTAGTCCCATTAACCTCCATCAGAGCCTATCCTGCCCAGGAGCCCCGTGCACACAAACTACTGCCTTGGGAGCCATGGGTGTAACTTAATTCTTGTTTCTCCTTGTTTTTGTTTGATGAATCCCTCACCAAAGTGAGTGTGCATGAGGACTTGGGATATGTTAGATGGGCTGCACTGAAGGCTGTTTCCTGTGTGGAAATAGCACAGTAAAGCTGATCTGTCCTAGCTGCAAGCAGTCTTGCATGGCATGTGGACAGAATTGTTCTTTTTTATAAGTCATCAGAGTTATCTGCCTGCACAGGGCTCTAAGAAGACTATGGTAACAGCCCAATTTCTCTTTTTCTGCTCTCGTGGTTTTAGGAGATTAAAAAAGAAAGAATTGTTTGAGGGGCACCTGGTGATGCAACAGTCCTGTGGGTGTATTAGAGTGACCCCTGTGTGGCTCATGATATACTCTGAAAATTTAGAGAAGCTTACCCAAAATGAAATTCCTTATCTATTTACTTTGTGTAGACCTGCCTTCAGTTCCAGAATGAGAGACCTCTCAGGGACCATATCAACCACTGTGGAGCAGTTTTGCTTATCTGCTCCAAAGAATGGTGGTTGTGATATTAAACTCCTTGTGCCTGCGTTGTATTGAACGCCCAGTGTTCTTCAGAATTGCGTTTGTTAGACACCTACCTGTCCTTATTTAGTGTTTTATTTGAACATTGCATGGATGGTGCATTTGTACTCCAACACCCCTAAGAGCTGCTTCACTGATTTGTGCTGCTCTCTGTGAAATAATTATTCATCTCTAGGCATATTTTAGGGTATTTGGTAGTCCAAATTTCACTCTGCATGTGCTTGCCTCTGTGTTGAGATCTGAACTGGGCCTGATTTGATGCCTTGGGCAGGCAGTGTGACTGCTCTTCCAAGTGACTTCCAGAGTCATGTATACTGTTTGTAGGACAGAAAGGAGGAACCTGAAGATGAGCCTTCAATCTGAGAAAAACACTCTAATTTCAGAATTATCCTCTATTTCCCGGTACACTGACACCAACATTTCATTTTGTGGAACCCAGTTAGTCTTGCAGCAAGAAGAAAAACACCCTTTGACTTATAAATTGAGCACATTTAATGGGGAGCAGCACAGGAGCAGTCATTATTAATAATTATTTGCATAACAATAACCTTTCTTCCATAGATCTCACAAAGATGGGCAAACATGAATTAATTCAACCTTGAACTACCCACATGGGAGGATGAAAAGTATCATTATCCACATGAACAGTTTCTCTGCATGATTTTACTAATTATAGTATAGCACTTAGGTGTTGTTATATGTGCTATGTAAGAAGGTAAATAACATTTTACAGAGAGAACCAAAGGCGTTTCTCACCCAATCAGACCCTTCCAGCACTCACACTGTATTGTCTCCAGCAATGGGCAGAATTATTCCGGCAGAAGGTCGAGGAAATGGGTGGCATAGGCAGAGCTATAAATAGGTGAAATGCCTTGCTTATGCCCCGCAGGTGTGGGCCTTTCAAAGAGGTGGATCGAGATAGTAACTCAAGTTGCACACCCTGCACCGTACCAGAACAGCTTCCACCTTCCTCTGTCACTTGGAGGGATCTCATTCCTGATCCTAGCAAGGAGTGTAATGCAACCTTCCCAAAGAGGCTGTGCTGTTCTGTTAGCGCTGCCTTAAGATATAACCAGGCTGGTCCAATGAGGTGTGGGAGTGCCTTCTGCTTTATGATGCTTTGAGCATTAGGGAAGCAGCTACTGCCTCAAAACCCTGGGGAAGTGCCACTGAAATACTTCCAGCTACCTGGGAGCCTGTGGGTATTCCTCCTTCCTGGCACGTGAGACTTCTAGCAAGGCCTTTGCTGTGCTTTTTTCCCGCTAAGCTCATGGAAAATAGCTGGCTCTAGGTTTTCCTGAGGACAGCCCAGCAACTGGGCATGGCGGTGTCTGAAATAAATATAGTTTTGGAGGAGAGTTCATTTCCCCTGAATTAATGCAGCCTGACACAGAGCGCAGGAGCATGTGCCATCTGGTCAGATCTGCCTTGATTTTCTGAACAAGGGGGAGGGTAACCGATACTTTTATGAACTGTGCTTGCTGCACAGGCGAAAACAGTAATCCCCTAGGTACTGAAAATGAGAGATGCTAATCTGAAATTAAAATGGGTAAACGCGCACAGGCCCAGTAAGGTCGTGAAGATCAAAACCTCGTTCTCTGAGGAAATGAACATTTTTATCTGGAGAAGCCCCAGGCTTGTAGCCCGCCAATTTAAAAGGAGGTGGTGGGGTAGCACGTTGCTCTTGTGGAATCGAGCTTGTTCCCAGCACATATAGGGTGTAATGTAATTTTCTTCCTCATCCCATGATGTTTGAATGTTCTCTGCAGAGATTTCACTCCTCCATTACCTGGCCATGCCGCCTGCTCCACCTGGGCCTGTTTTGTCATTGCCTTCTGATGCTGCTGTATAAATTGGGCTGGAATACGTCCCTCTCATTCCTCCTCAGCTAGAGAGCAGCCATCTAATTCTACTCTCGCCTGCAGTCCTGCCGAGCGTGTAATGAAATGGCCAGGTTCCGTGGATTCTCCCTGGGAGGGAGTCAGAAACAGTCCAGCGGTGTGCCGCAGTGCAGGCTGGGATCCTGGAGGAGATCCTCGTCTCTTTCCTTGCGCTGCCGTAGGAGCAGGGCTCGCGTGTTCAAGAGCAACGGGCGAGGATTCTGCGGAAGCTGCCGGAAAGTTCAAGGCAGCCGCGTGTGCCCTGCGGCCATGGCTACGAAGTCATGGCTGGCCGTGACTTTGGTACGGGACGGGCTCTTAAGGCCAGCCGTGCTGGCCTTAATTTAGCAGATAATGGCTGAGTAACCCAGAGGCATGTGTATGGCAGGAACAGAAAGTGTTTGCCTTGTTTTCCTAACAAAATTGTGCCCTGGCTGTGTGCCTTTCAGACTTTCAGCCATCACCCTGCTGTACAAAATAATGATGAGGGCTCTGAAGCTTCTCTGCAGATGAGGTGAGGCTGGCCTACAGTGCCACCAAGAGCAAAGAGGACAGCAGGGAGGTGGCAGAAAGCTGCTTTCATATGCAGCAAAGCACTGAGGGAATCTGTCAAGGTGCGGAGAGAGATGCAGGCAATAACTTCCTTTACCTGCCTGAGGTTTGTAGTCCCTGCACTGCTCGAGGATAAAACCTGTCATCCTTTCACATATGCTTGGGATGAAACAGAATCGTGGGCAAACAGAGAGCAGCAAAATCGGGGTGCAGAAACAGCAGATGTGGTCATTGCATTTTTTTCTGGGGGTATCTGCACACATTCACGGCCAAAGCCTCTGTCATCCTGGAATTCTTGTCACCGAAACACAGCCTTGTGCCTCCCACCTAAGGGGGTATTTTGCCTGCTGCAATTAGGTCTTCCCTTGGAGCTGTGGGTTCAGCCCCTCAGTGAGCAGCAGGTACAGGGCACACAGAGCCAGCGTGCACTGCTCGGTGCTGGGGTTCCAGTGGATGTGAGGGCTGCAAGAAGGACAAAAATCGGAGGCGTGTTTTCTGTGTGGTTAGTTCAAGCAGAATACTGCAGCTCTTTTGGCCAGGAAAGATGTGTGGGGAGAGGACATTTTCCTGTGGTAGCTTGGTTGTCCTTTTTCCCTGAGGAAAAGCAGAAGCAGTACCTTGATGTATTCCTTCCGTTCTAAGATGGAGTAAAACTTGCCTGGCTTTTTAGGGGGAACTGCATTACAGTGTTTGGGTAAAATATGATATAAAAGAGGGTGAAGGTTTATCTGGCCTGCAAAATCCAGTTACAGGGTCAAGACTGAAGTTTAATTCGTGACAGAGAGATTCTGGCTCAGAAATTTCCTTTGGTTTCAGGAGTGCTGAACTCTGATCACCTGTGCAAGGGGCATGCTTCTATTAAGATACTGTATTTGTTTCTCTCCTGTCACCCTTCATCTTTTCTCCTGGAAAGAAGATACCTCCAAAACCAGGGAACTTAACTCTTCTCTTTCACTTTTTTTTCTTTAACTCCCAACCTTGGTTTTGTTTCTGGACCAGAATGCCCAATACAATCATGCAAAGGTCTTTTATTTATGTTTGGCTGGGAGCTGACCAGATGCCCCAGCCTGTGAAATAATCACCATCTGTTGATTGTAATTAAAAGGCAAAAGCCAAAAGCCTGGAAGGTTTTTTCAATGATGTATTCAAAGAACTGCAGCCTGACTTTTCTGAATAAAAACAAAAGCTTCTGCTTTGGGTCAGACTTTTTTTTTTTTTTTTTTTTTTTTTTTTATACATTCTC